>JARHVA010000744.1:1465000-1557500 GCA_037957365.1 Torreya grandis | reverse complement strand
TCTTCTTAAAAATTACAACATACATGGAAGAGTTATTAACAAATCCCAATATAATTTAAGATGGTCATTATTTAAAGTGGTTCTATGAAATCTTAACTTGGAAAGTTGGGAATTGGTGTTTAAAATGTCCCCAAGATGGGTTGACATTAAAAATGTCCCCCTCCAATTGTGTGATTTTATCCCTCAATCCCTTTTACCCTTAGGATAGGTGATTAGGGTTTAGGACACCAAGTGGTCTCTGGCACATATGAATGCATAGGTTCTAATTTCCTTGGACTCTCTGTAAATCTTTCTAGAGTCATTCATTTTTGAAATCAATAGGGGATCTTGCATATGACCTATTAAAGGATTAGGAGGTCTTAATGCATTCTTTTTTGTAAAAAATATGGTCACATGAGCAAAAAATTCTCTTTGCTAGCTGCTAAAAATAATAATTATAATGTATCCTGGAGAGGTCCTAAACACAATAACAAATATGTTCTATTTAATCCCATATTACCTTTAATGGAGGACATGGAAAAATAGATAACCCTATTTTTAACACTAAATTTGAGGAAGGCAGAACATCCCCTAGTAAGGGCCCTAAGTAAAAGTTAGTTTAAACCTTGTTGAGAGTAAATTATCTTCTCATGAGATTGATAGTGGGGAATGCCCCCCCCATTAGTACTCTACTTCATAAAGATATTAGTTCATTGATTATTGAAGAAAAGGGTAAGTAGAAAAAACTTGATGGAAAAAACTAAACTACCCTCTGAAGTGGCAATTACCCAAGTATAGTTTGATGAGGATATGATTAACATTAGTCCCCTCTCTAAGGGGAACCCTTTATGGCCTTGGATTACCCTCATGGTCTACAAGAAAATGTATCTGACATGATATCAATAAATAAGATTAAATTTCCCCTTGATAACCTCATTGATCAAGTTGAGCCCCTGATGGACATATCCCCCAAGAATGAGGCCCTGAATGTATTGGTTTGTGGTGATATTTTAAAATAAATTCCTTACAATCATAATAATGGATATAAGTGGACCTCTAAAGGGTATGGAAAAAGACTAAAAACTATTTATATTGAAAATACATCCCTTGATAGTCCCTCTACCAAAGATGGAAGAATGTTAAATTTTTTGGGAATGGAAGGTGGTGATAATAACAATAAATAAATAAATAAGGAGAATAAAGTTCCTGAATGTTTCTTAATATTATATTAAAATAAGGTGGGAAGTAAGTCCCCCACTAAGACCAAGTAATCCTGACCATGGTAATGCAAATTTTTAGTTGGAATGTAAGGGGGCTTGAATCCCTAAATAGGAAACCTATCATCAAGCAATTCATATAATCTAGAGCTAAACTTGATTTTCTTCTTCTTTAAGAGGTCAAAGTAACTGTAAAAATCCTTTCCTTCACTTTAGGATATATTTGGCCTAATGCAATCCACTTCTTGAATAACCAAAATAGAGGTAAAGGGGGTGCCTTATTTTTATTAACTTGATTTTAGGATATTATATTGTGGAACATGGTGTTTCTTCTTGTAATAAGGTGGTTTTTGTTATTTTCAATAAGAAGGGAAAAATGTTTGGAATTTGTAATATATATGCACTTAATTACTATAGGGAAAGAATGAAACTTTGGAATTGGCTGGAACATAATACGAAGGACATTTTATGGCTATTTGGGGGTGATTTTAATATGATTGAAGATAGGAGGACAAAATCGGAGGACCTCACATATGGAAAATAAATGAGATATTTTTTCTCCAAATTTGAAAGACTACAAAAATTGGTAGACCCTTTGAATAAAGATAATACACAAAGTAAAGGCTTCTAGTTCGCTTGGTATAATAACTAGTCTAGATTTAAAAGGCTTTACACTAAACTTGAGACTAGTCTATAAGGTGATGATAATGTGGTTATAGTTTATACTTTCACTATATCAGACCATCATCCCATTGAACTCAATTTTAATCTCAAAAATGATAAAAAATAAGAGAGGGCCACCATGAAAGGATTGTATAAACTCAATGTCTCTTACCTTGAAGAAAGAGAGTTCTTGGATGGTATTTAGTTAGTCTAGAATGGAGGAAAGTTGCCTCTAACTCAATATCTAAAATTGATTATTAGAATAATTTAATGGACCTATCAAAACAAATTAACAGATCATATGGACAAATTAAAGCAAATATAAATATTAAATCATTCAGAATAGCCCAAGAATAATATATTCGGTTTGAATCTAATCTATAATGAAACTTGGATAAATAATCCTTTCTAAATAGGTTTTTCTTTGTTAAGTAAAAGTTGAGGCAACAATAGATTTACTATGCCAGAGGTGCCCAATTCATATCCATAATTAATTGGCTCATGTTGGGTGATAAAAGAACCAAATTTTTGTTTTTGTTTTAAAATATTGAGCATAAAAAAAAATCTTAGAAATTGAGGATGATAAAGTTTTAATTTATCAATAATCTATCAAAAATGCATTCTTTGAATTCTACTCAAACCTATTCTTAATTGAGGGGTCAAATGATCAGATTGAACATAACAGGGTGCTATGTTAAAATTGTATTCCAAGAAAGGTTTCCCCCATTCAATCAACCTTTTTGGATAGTGAGATCTCTTTGGGTGAGATCAGATGTGCAATTGACTCTCTAAATTTTTATAAGGCCCTTAGTATTGATAGATTTATGGAAAAATTCTATAATGTCAACAAAGATTGGATCTCATTTGAGTGCTTAAAAGTGTATAAATAAGTAGTTAAGGTGGGATCTCTAGGTTGGAGATAAATAAAGGGGTTATTAAACTCATTCCAAAGGAAGGGAATCTTTCCATATTAAAAAATTAGAGACCAATTACTCTACTCAATGTTTCCTATAAAATCATGGCTAAGATTTTGGGAAAAAGACTATCCTCACTATTACCCTGGGTGGTGTCAGAGACCCAAACTAGGTTTGTGGAGGGAAAATATATTATCATCAAGATATTGAGATGATTCTTTTGGATTTTGAAAAATCCTAGGATAGAATAAAGTGGCCTTTTATTGAACGAAAGCTTAGAGCATTTGGTTTCCAAGAAAGGTTTTATAGAATGATCTCAATTTTATTCAAATATACCTTTATATTTGTTTAGATAAATGGGGAAATCATGGAATCTCACCTTTTACAAAGATATATTAGATAAGGTTTCCCTCTTGCTCCTTTCCTATTTGTCATGGTGACTGATGCATTACACTAACTACTGAGGATGGATGTTATAGGCCCCATAGTAAGAGGTATCCAACTTACAAATCAAATGGAAATGATTGATGTACTATTTTATAATGATTTAACATTGTTAAATAAGCTTTCTAGAGACAATATAATGCAATTGAGATCTAGACTAAATATATATTGCCTAGCCTCCAGTTCCAAAATTACTTATCATAATTCTTGTATGATAGGATAGAAGGAGAACTAGCCAGAATGGCTTATTGAATTTGGGTGGGATTAGAAGGGCCCCAAATAGTTGGTTAGATATTTTTTAATTCTATTTTACCTTAATCCTCTCAAACAAATGTGGGAATGCATGTACAATAAAATAAACAAGAAATGTTATAAGTGGCAAGGTCATTTTATTTCACTCCCTAGTAAAATTTAGGTATGTTAAAAAATTATTTCATCATATATTTTATTCTATGATTCATTCTAGTTGTTTAACAAAACTTAGATTAACTTTTTGCATAAATTTATTAGAGACTTTTATGGTCATATAGAAATGGGAATAGGAAAATGCATATATTTGTTTTGAATTTTTGTTGTAAACCAAGATATATTGGAGGTGTTGGTGTAAAAGACCTATGTATTCAAGTTATTACCTTAGAAATTAAGTGGATCATCAATGATTTCAAGGGGGATAAGCCTTAAAAAGCGCCAGTAATAAATAATATTCTGAGAGTGTTCCTAAAGGTAAAACAGGTTAGAAAGGCTTGCATATTACTGACATTCTTCTTATTACTGATTCTTTTAAAGTTATTGTTTCTCCTTTTTTCATCCATTTGGAAGGCTTGAGACCTTGTGAAACAACTTGTCACTAAAAATCATGTATTTAATTGGATGGGATATTGTTGTCAAAGGTATAGATCTATATGGTATAACCTTTTCCTCAATAGCCATTCTCTTTCCCTTATCATAGGATGTTCTACCTTGGAATGGTTTAATAAAGGTCTAAGGGATTTTAAGGACCTATTTAGTCCATATAATTGGGCCTTTTTGGAAATCATTAAACATAGGTATCACATTCCCACTACCCAATATAGGATGTAGTCCATGGTGAGAAAAGCACTTAGGGACAATAACTTATTGAATCATCTTGAAAATGATAGTGAATTATGGGATAGTATTAAGTGGATCCAAGGGCCTCCCATTCATGAGTTTTATACCAAAATTATATATCTTAAATTTTCATCCACTCATCCCCCTTATCTAACACTTAACTGTGTGTGGAGTGTTTGTGATTCTTACCATAGATGGGCCTTTAGTTTCAAGTGGCTTGAACTTCATGTTTAGAACCTAAAAAATCTTGTTTTAGGTGGTTTTTAATTTATAATAAGTTAGTTGTTGGAGAAGTGCTTGTTAAATGTGTTTACTTCCCCACCTTTTGTATTGTGTGTAGTGATGTGGAGTCAATTAAACATATTTTCTTTACCTACCAATATGTTGGTAAGATTTAGAATTATTGTCTTTAGAGTTGGTCTCTTTTTTTTACTACAAAATTAATTGGTTTAATGTTATTTTTTGTTAAATTTGTACTAAAAATAAAATCCATCCATTCTTTCACAATTTTTGGTTATTTTTTTCTACTGAGATCATTTGGTTTATATGGAAGCAAAGAAACCAAGATGTTTTTCAAGGTAGAGATAGGGTACTTATTGACTCCATAGTTGAATTCATTGCTAAGATTGTGGTTGTGAAAATTTATCTCGAATTGAAGATCCCATAGAGTCATCTAGAATGGTTCCTATAGATAGGATTTATAAATGTGACTATAGACTATATTTTAGATACTGGTGGGTACCCCAAACTTAGCCCTTACCCTGATTGGATCCTCTCTCATCCCATTGTTGTAGAGGTGACTCTCTCAAAATATGACAAGTCATGTGTTAAGGACTCCCACTTTTAATAGGCTAAATACCCCATCATATCTTGGATACATTCTTTTGATTTAGATAATAATGGTACCTAGTGCTAGGTGGATGCAATGAAGGAATGTATGGAACTTAGCAGAAGCTCTGGCCCATCCAAACCTAACTTTAGAGATAGTTTAGAAATTATAAAAGTAATTGATTTAGATACTATAACATTAATGGTAGATAATACCTTATTTCAATATGTGTCTATGGAATGCCTAAGGCCTTCTCTAATCTTAATTGACGAACAAAATCAGACATGGAAAACATTTCATAATAATTTTCATGAATTGTCTAATAAAATGGAAAAAATGGTTGAATCAAGAGGTCTATAGGAGGAAGCTAAGGTCATGAAGTTTGTTAAATAAAATATTTGTGTCCCTTTAATGGAGAAAATTGATAGATATTTTCCATTGGAAAATGTGTTTAAAGAGACCATATAGAAGGGACCTAAGGATACTTTGTAGTTAGGACCTAGTTTTAAGAACATGAAAAATAATGTTTATAACATAGATACTTTGGAAGGTTAATTCACCTTGAGGATGATAATGTCTTACTTGTTGAACTATTTTTTAGTTTTTGTTTCTATCGATGCCTCTTGTGTGAGGATTTTTATATTGGTATATCATAAAATTTGATATATGTTTGTTTACTTTCATTCATCTGCCTATATGATAGAACCTCTTTTATTCACCTCTAGGTGATTTAGTTTTTCATTCATAATATTTCAAGAATAAATACATAAAAAATAAAAAAACCACCATTATAAACTACACATCAAGCATTAAGACCTATCATGAGAATTTTAAGTAATAAAGAAAAGAGAATTCAAGAAGGCTCTACCAAGATAATGAAGTGTGAGAAAATAAAATAGGAAGAGTAAAAAGATATTGCCAAGGAATTTTCCTTCAAAAACATTCTCTAGTCACTTAAGAAAGATTGGGAAGTAGTGGAGAGATGACATGATCTTGCTATCCACAAGTTCCTTTTTCATCATCTCTCTGGGTCTTGACACTTTTGTTGATCATTTGTTGACTGCTAGAAGTGGTTTTTTGGCTAACATTATGTTATAGTTTCACTTATGTGGCTTATGACTAGCCTATTTCCTATTTGATTTATAGTGTTGTTACTATCATGCTCTATATGTTTTTTTCATTGTAAAAATAAATAGACTCTGTCAAAACTCATTTTTCTACTAATAAAAAAAAACTTGTCAAAGTTTTTAATTAGATTTAAAACTAAATTTTCAAATTCATAATATATATTTATAAATTATAAATAAATAAAAATAATAGTCAAATATATAATATAAAAAATAATAATTTATGGAATCAACCAACTTATTATTTTGATGCATCACCACGTTATTTTTATTTTGACCAATCATCTTCCATTTCCCCCTAAATTCTTTATTTCAATAGGATTAACTTTATTTAGGTAGATTTAAATTAAGAGTATTGTTGTGGTGTGGAGCTAAAACCTTCAACTGTTTGCAGACACTAGAAGGAAGGATGCTAAAGAACCAGAGCCACCGGCGTCAGCAGTATGACCGACGTCGGTCAAGTGCAGTGGAGAAGGAGACCGGTGATGGCAGGAAGTCGGCCGACGTTGGCAACACCAGACCAGCAGGGACCGGCGTCGGTCGCTTGTATATTTTTGGAACTGCTGTTGACGAACAGTCAGTTAGTTGAACCGAGTGTTTGCATGCTAAGGGGCTAATTTAAGTCGCGAGCTGTGTGTCTAATTTTAGTAGTTAGATTTCTATTTTTGTAAGCATAGGATCTTATTTATAGACCCATAAGGCATGTATTGTAAATTAATTCTAGGCAAGTAAAGGCATTGAAGCTAGCAAGGTCAAGGAGATCTACAGGTGTAAGGTCAAGGAGATCAGCTGAAGCATTCAATGGGGATAGCAACTCAGGCTTTAGAGTTGTTGTGTTGAGCAAGAGAGAGAGGGAAGAAGGTCTTGAGGTGTGGCAAGCCTTTGAGGTGGAGGAAGAAGTGGCATCTTCCTTATTGTATTTTCTTCTAGTAGTATTTAATAAAAGAGTGTGTATTGTCTCCCAAATTCTTTGCTGTCTCAAGTTTCTAGCTACTTTATCATTCTGGTATAATTCTGTGTTTAATTGCATATAAGAAAGTAATCAATTGTGCTCTAATTGGTAGAGCTGCAGATCCCCTGACAAGTGGTATCAGAGCTATGGTGTGCAGGAAGCAGGGTATTGTTTTTTATTACAAGTCATTCATAGGGTTTTCTGATTGAGTGGGAGTTTAGCAATGGTAGAAGAAAGCAGGCTACGAATGGAGAAGTTTAACGGCAAGAATTATCAACACTGGAGGATGCAGATTGAGGACTATCTGTATCAGAAGGATCTGTACTTACTGTTGGGTGGGGTTGCATGCAAGCCCACAGATATGAAGGATGAAGAATGGAACATTCTTGATCGAAAGGCTCTCGGTTCCATAAGGTTGAGCCTTGCATCGTCTGTGATTTCCAGCTTATCATAGTGCAAGACAACGGAAGAGTTGATAAAGTCCTTGGCAAATTTATATGAAAAGCCCTCAGCTTCTAACAAGGTATACCTTATGAAGCAGCTATTTACTTTGCAAATGCAGGAAGGTGGATCGGTACATACTCATCTCAGTGATTTCCATGGTTTGGTAAACCAACTAGCTTCAGTCAATATTGTTTTTGATGATGAGGTAAAGGCTCTCTTGATTTTATGTTCTTTGCCTGAAAGTTGGGACGGTATGGTTATGGCAGTAAGTAATTCTGCATCTACTTCTAAAATCTTAAAAGTTGATGATGTTGTGAGTGTGATCTTGAATGAAGAAATACGCAGGAGAAGGACAGGTGAATCATCAGGGAATGCTCTAAGTGTAGAAAGCAGGGAAAGGCAAAGGGAGAAGGTTGAGCAAGGGAAATCAAGGTCAGGAAGGAGATCCAAGTCCAAAGGTATTACCTGCTGGTTTTGTGGAAAGAAAGGACATACAAAGAAGGAGTGTTGTTTGAGAGATAAAGAGAATCAACATGCAGGTATTGAAGAAGCAAAGGATGTAAATATTGTGATGCAGGATGCTCTCATACTTTCTTCAGATAGTTAGGTAGGATCATGGATTTTAGATTCTGGTTCATCTTTTCATGCATCCCCAAATAGAGATTTGTTCTATGAGTATGAATAGGGAGACTTTGGAGTTCTTTATTTAGGGGATGGTACGCCTTGTCAGATAGTTGGCAAAGGGAAAGTGTAGCTGAGATTGCAGATTGACAACATGTGGGTGTTGAAAGAGGTCATGCATGTTCCAATTCTGAAGCAGAGTCTAATTTTTGTAGGAAGGTTGGGAGATGAGGGATGCACAATAACCCTCACAACGGATTCTTGGAAGGTTACCAAGGGAGCACTTGTTCTAGCAAGAGGTACGAAAGTAGATACTCTTTATCTGTCTACTTGTATTACTGATTCCACTTCTGGTGTAGATTCGAAGATGTGGCCTAATAGGCTTGGTCACAAGAATAGGAAGGGAATGGAAGTTCTTGATTCAAAAGGTATGCATTCAAATTTGGAAAGCATAGATATAGTTCATTGTAGAAAGAGGAAATTTGATGCTTTTGACAGGAACAAAGAAGCCTTGGTGTTTATGGAGGAGATGAAGGACAGAGATCAGTCACAGGGGCTGAATAAGTCTGAGCAGGGCAACATGGACAGAGGTTTGATCCAAGAAGAGCTCATGGATGAAAATTTCATCACTTACAGGAACACACAGACACTGATGGCGGTAGCTTGGCACCGATGTCAGTCATCCAGATACCGACATCAGTCATGTGTAGACCAACAGGGTCGGTAGGCTAGACAGGAGAAGTCTGACGTCGGTCATAAGGACCGACATCGGCAGGAGGGACACCGGCGTCGGCTAGGGAAATGACGTCGGTAGTTAGGATCAGTGCAGAGAACCGACATCGATCGGAAGCAGACTTGGAGATGGTCTAGATCGGTCACTGAAACGGATGTTAGGTGAATTACTAAGTCTCAAACACCCATGTAGAGGTCAAAAAAGGTATGTGAACCTCATATTCATTGTTCACCTTCTTTATATTGCTTACTGATAGTCACGAACTAGGAAGATGGAAGAAGCAATGCAGGTAGAATCTAGAAACAGTGGGAGCTTGGCATGGATGAGGAGTGTGAGTCCTTGGAGAACCAAATAGGTATTTGTTGGTAGTGTTGTCAGCTGGAAGGAAGCACTGGATAGAGGGATGGATTCCCATTTTAGAGAAGAGAGTGGATGGATACATGAGACAGAAGGCTATGGTATATGGTCTTGATTATGCTGTAGAACAATGGAGGTTTGACCATTGTATTTTATCTTTACCAGGTTGGATAATATTAGCTACATTATCTTGTTACTGTATTGTGTTACTTGTTGCAAGGTTTCATATACAGGGAGTTTTCTGAGCTAAGGGTAGAGTTGGTTCATAAGTATGTCATGGAGAATTTGGGAGCAGCAAAATTCTTGTGGCATAAGATACAGGAATTGCATCACAAGTTTGCGTGGTGGTTGGTCTTCAAGAGTGACATTGAAGAGGGATACAGAGCCTAAGGAACAAAATAGATGGTGTATAGGTACAGGTATAAGTTGTAGCTATTTATCTCCAAGTGGGAGATTGTTGTGGTGTGGAGCTAAAAGCTTCAACTGTTTGCAGACACTAGAAGGAAGGATGCTGAAGAACCAGAGCCACCGGCGTCAGCAGTATGACCAACGTCGGTCAAGTGCAGTGGAGAAGGAGACCGGCGATGGCAGGAAGTCGGCCGACGTCGGTAGCACTAGACCAGCAGGGACTGGCGTCGGTCGCCTGTGTATTTTTGAAACTTCTATTGACGAATAGTCAGTTAGTTGAACTGAGTGTTTGCATGCTAAGGGGCTAATTTAAGTCGCGAGCTGTGTGTCTAATTTTAGTAGTTAGATTTCTATTTTTGTAAGCATGGGATCTTATTTATAGACCCATAAGGCATGTATTGTAAATTAATTCTAGGCAAGTAAAGGCATTGAAGCTAGCAAGGTCAAGGAGATCTACAGGTGTAAGGTCAAGGAGATCAGCTGAAGCATTCAAGGGGGGATAGCAACTTAGGCTTTAGAGTTGTTGTGTTGAGCAAGAGAGAGAGGGAAGAAGGTCTTGAGGTGTGGCAAGCCTTTGAGGTGGAGGAAGAAGTGGCATCTTCCTTATTGTATTTTCTTCTAGTAGTATTTAATACAAGAGTGTGTATTGTCTCTCAAATTCTTTGCTGTCTCAAGTTTCTAGCTACTTTATCATTCTGGTATAATTCCGTGTTTAATTGCATATAATAAAGTAATCAATTGTGCTCTAATTGGTAGATCTACAGATCCCCTGACAAGTATAAGGAAGATAAATCCATGTTTTCACACTCTCTTGAAAGATAAGTCTCATACTGGTGATATTTCTCATGTTGTGATTGACTATTGTCCTAGTGCAACCAATAAAGCATAATGGACCATCAATAGTTTTTGGTACACCTAGTGGGACTAGGATTTGATCTTAATATGAAAATTATATAAAGATCCACTTCTTTTAAATTTTTCTAGCTAAATATTTGGTGAGAATATTATCTAATTTTTATTTTTGAATCTTACCAAATAACTTGACTATTCCTATAATAATATATCTATGTGTGTGTGTGTGTGTGTGTGTGTGTGTGTGTGTGTGTGTGTGTGTGTGTGTGTGTGTGTGTGTGTGTGTGTGTGTGTGTGTGTGTGTGTGTGTGTGTGTGTGTGTGTGTGTGTGTGTGTGTGTGTGTGTGTGTGTGTGTGTGTGTGTGTATAGACAATCATGAGGATATAATCTCCAATTTTGACCAAATTTGCTTCTCTTTTAAATATGAGTATGAGAAAAATTTAAGAAAAATTGTAAAGAAGCTAATGAAGACCAGTGGGTGAAAATTTCATTAAGGACTTATTATGATGATGAAGAGGATAATACTTATGAATAAATTGAGTAGAAAAGGTTAGTGTTTTTATTTAAAAAAGATCATTTTGTTGAAATATAAAATCATATCCCAAAAGTATAGGATATAACATTTGATTTTTAGAAAGAATTTTCACTTCTTAAAGGAAAGATATTGCTTCCTTATAAAATGGACATTGAATCTATCATTCCATTTGAATATCCTAGCTATGTTTATTGTTCCAAATTAGTATACATTATTGGAGATTTAAATGTTATAGAATAAGGATACATTAGTTTTAAAATAGAAGTTGAGGGTGAGAACGTACCTACAAGACTCATTTATTATGAATAAGACTTAATACATGAAAGGAACACAAAATATCTATTTTTAAAAAGGTATGAATCAAATTCCAATCTTATTTATGAACTATAAAAAGGGATCCACTAGTCATAATCACATCAAATAACAAACAAGAGTTGAAATATGTAGAATCTCAAGTTATGGAAATAATTGGTTCAACTCAAAAAGGTGGCTATGAAATAAGGGATGCTTTTGAAGAAGAGGCCAAGTCTATAAATAAGGACAATACTCAAATTAGTTAATTTATCATTATCCTTCTCATTTAATATCTATAAAAAATCACTATTGCTTCCAATTTAACATCAATAAAAAAAGTCTTAAGGAAAGGCAATATTTTCCCTTCCAATTAATGGGTTTGTTTAAATATTATCTTTTGAGAGTTTCTCAAGTAGGATTTTATTTTTAATATAATAATATCCTTAACATCATTATGCATAATTTTACTTGAATTTATGTATGAATCTTGTAATTATATTTATAGTAGTTGTACGAACACATAAATATAGAATTTAATAAATCCAATCATTCAAAAGCATAAATTCATGTTTTAAATTTAAACGAGGGGATGTATATTAACCCTCACCATTTATATATTATAAAATATACATACTATATAAATACCTACATAAATACATACACACATATATACATACTACGTACATACATACGAGGAGGGTATATATATCTAGCTACAAAAAAATTCATTTTAGCAGCTATAAAACCTACTAAGCCTTCTCCTTCCTCTTCCTAGAATCATTGTTAGACCTAAGACTAGGATAATATTGATTTCAAAGATATGTATGAGAAATGGGATTAGGACAATAAGGAATAACATGTAATAAATAACAAGTGTAAGAGCTACATAGAAAATAATTAGGAGAGAAGGCCCTAATTTAGGAAGAGTTGCTTTAAGATCAAGATGAAGTAAATAGGGAATTAATTAAATCATATTAAGAAGAAAAATATACAACATATCAATAAAACAAAGTTAATTGAGCTCAGTTATAGAAATAAAATAATTAAACAAGAACAAGAGATTAAAAAATAGCTAAAAAATGGAGACACTAGGCTTATCATGGTAAATATGGAAAGAATTTTTCCCTAATAATCAAAGGACTCTACGCATTATATTTAAAAGCATCCATGCTAATAGACTCTAATATGTAATGTATGAGGCTTTCATCCAGCTCTTCCAATTTGAAGATAAAGTAATTTTTTTTAGGATAAGTTAACAAAATCCATAATCAATATAAATACAAAATGACAATATGAATCGACAGTATATAGGAAAATTAGAATGAATAAAAATGTCTTAGGATCAAGATTTAAAATAATGAGTGCTACATGTGTGTTAATTTATAAAAGAATCCATTTAATTATTATAAATAAATTAAGTGGCTACAAATTTAATAAAGAAATGTATAGAAAAAAATCTAAATGTATCATCGATAATTAATGAAATTAAAAGCTAATATTAGGTATCTTCTATGATCCTATTTTGAATGCCTAGAAAAGATGAATTAAATGATGTGAATAAGTAAAGTATGAGTCATGTAAATCAAGGGAATATATAATTTAGTAAGATGATATTTTTATTAGATTATAGAACATCCTTCCCATATACAAGGAAGAAAATGGGACTAAATAACATAGATGGAGAAGATACACCTATTCCTCATGGAAAGTTTTTCAAAATGTTGCATATTCCTTAAATTTTTAAAGAGTAATTGTTAGCATATTATTTTATATACCTTAGGTTGATGACTAAGGTATATTATTTATGCACATTGTTAGTGTGGTTTTAAACACTTGGGTTAATAGGTTAGTTGGTTTAATGGGCCCAACTATTTTACACTACCCAATGTTAATGGTTCCACCCACCTCCTTGTTTCCTCGGTGTTTTTTTTGTGCCTATATAATAGGCTTATTTTTATTATTAATGTACATTATTTAATATAATTTCTCAATATTTTTTTATTCTAATATGGTTTCAAAACTTATGGTTTACCAAGATTGGGAGGGATCCTGTGGAGCAAGAGAGGATGGTATTATCAGGGAAGAGAAAGAAGCACCTGATGGAGAGCCAAGGTAAGTAAAATTATCATTTTTTTCCTATGACTAGAAGGAAAGCTAGTGCTCAAGGAAAATAGAAGAAGATCTATTAGTACAAGAAAAAAGTGGAAGGAGGCAAAAGAAGAGGCTCCCAACCTCTATTTATTTTTTCCTTTCTTTCTCCATATAGGTCATATGCCATAAAATGCTATTCATCTTTAAATAAAGCCCAAAAAAATATTTGAGAACTATTTTTGTGGATTTTTGTTTCTATATAATTCTTTGGTTTGAGAGAAGATCACAAAAGCTAACATAATTAAATTTGATTGAGAGTCAGATTTGGAAACAACATTTAAAGTTTACTAATTGGTAAATTTGGTACAATTTTGGGAGGATACCAAATTTTCATTCGATCACTACTTTTAGTGTGTGAGGGGCCTAAAAATTTATCTATTATAATAAAAGATCTTAGGAGCTAGTAGAATTAGGTTGGTTGAGTATCAGCTTCCAAATATGCTTCAGAACTTTAGGTGATTCTAATTGGTCCAAAAAATTATGCAAGATTATATACTAAAGTTTTGGAATTCATTATTTATTTTAATTTTTTTTTAAATTTAAATAAATTCAAAACTTTCGCATATAAGGTTGGGGAACTATGGGTGATTAATTATCACAAAAGGATCTAGAAACTTGTAAAATTCACCATTTTCTTGGTTTTTATTTGGATATTGATGGAAAAGGAATTTTTTAAATCAGATTTGTAGATGTAATTTAATTTTTTTGTCTATTTTTTGGTATTTTTAAAGATGGACAGTTTAAAATCTCCTAGACATTGTTGTTTTTTTTACTAAAAACTGGAGGTATTGACTAGTTTGTGATTTGAGACCATGGGTAGGAAGAATTTTGTGTAAAGTCATAGTTTTTCTAGTATATTCCTATTTTTGCAAAAACTACGTAAAATGGCTAGTGTACAACACCTCTTGTTTCTAGATTCACAAAAATTAATAGGCAAGAATTTTAGTTTGTGGAGCCGTAAGGTTTTGATGATATGTGAATATTAGAATCTTGATCAAATAGTGTTCGACAAAGAGAAATAAATTGACACTAATACCAATGACTATAATAAACATCATTATGAGGCTATTACATTGCTAAAATTGTTAGTAGCATATAATCTAATCTCAAAGGCCACAAATGTAACCAGTGCATCAACTTTGTGGATTAATATTATTTCTAAATATAAATATTCTAATTCCATAGGTTATTTTATTTTAAAAAATTATTATTTTAAACTAAGATTTAAGAAGGTGCCTCCATTTTTGAATTTTTGTTACAGATCAAGGACATCAATGATTAGTTGAAGGCTATGTAGAAGCCTATTGATGATCAAGATTTGATTGCTCTAGTTATGTAGCACATTACACATTCATTTGAGTTATTTGTGGAGTCCTTGCACATGATTGCTGAGATGCAGACTTTAGACTTTGAAAAAAATTTCATGCTACTATTATAGGAGAGATGATTGGAGCAAGCAATTTTGTCTACACCTACTTCCATAGAGAGTGCATTCTTCATCAAGGGAAATGGTAAGTAGTTTGTTAAAACTACTAGTTCTCCAATATAAATTTCATAAGTAAGTTGTTCTAATAAGATATCTAAGTGGAAATGTTTTTACTATAAGCAACCTGGTCACCTTAAGAAAGATTGTAAGAAAAGATGATAAGATATGGCTAACCGTAAAAAAAAAGCTTATGATGCGAATGTAGATAAATTTTAAGTGAGGAAACATATCCTAATTTTGATTTCATGGCCTCTAATGGTAATTTTATGGAAGATCAAGCTTGGTACTTTGATTCAGGGGAATATCACCATTATATATGCCGTAAGGATCGGTATCTATATCTTTGAAAGATCGTATAACTCATTTTGTGAAGGGATATGGTAATGTTCATATAATTTTTAATGGTATTAGCGAATATACATTTAATAATGTTAGGTATGTGCAAGACATGAACACAATTTTAATTTCCATTAGTGAAATTATAAGGAACTATGATTTTGTTGTAAAGTTTCATGGATAATAATGTTTAGTCATTTCCAAAGATAATCAGTTTGTTGATTTTTTCACCAAATCTTGCACCCTAGAGGAAGTTTTCCAATCCTACTCTAATATTTGGGAAACTTTGGAATACCTCTAATCTTTTGGGTTCCTATAGTAGAGGTAGACCTCTAGGTTTAGGGGTTAGCTCCCTAGATTGATCCTTAAGTGCCTATCACCTACACTAACTAATTACTTATGTGAAAAGGGATAGAATTAGACATGAACATAAGATAATATAAGGAGTTGATAAACCATAAATTTATCCACTTAACTACCATACTCTTATACTAAGAGACATGACCTACAACACTAGCTTCAAAGTCCTAAAATACTCTAACATTAGTATTTCAAATATGGAGGTGATATGCATTAAACTACTCAAGGTAGGTGGACCAGAGGTTAAATTATAGAAAATAATGATAATTTCACACTTTAAGGTAATGAAACACACTATATACACTCTATATGACATTTTAGAGTGAGAACTACTTGTACCAAACTTGAAAGGACAAAGACAAGGCAATGATAGATGTTTGTCACTAGAATTCACCATACATCAATTTACACACTTAGACAAGATGTTTGTGAAAAAAAAATCAGATTGAAAATATTATTAAAATTCAATTCAAATTAAACTATCAAAATAACAAGGTTTCACCATACTAGGTATGGAATTAAAATACAAAATCCAAAATGGCTTACATTTATAAAATGTGAGAGAGCAGAGAGAGAAGTGTAGCTCAAGGGTCACAATGCAACATTTCAAGTCATGAAAATTAGTTATATTTTATATGGATTAATTGGATATATATGTATATAATTTCATCTTAGACAAATCTCCATCTGAAGCATGCCAACTCTCCAAACATGGCATAAAGACCTTAACTGCCTTTTTGGAACTGCCTTCATCATTAGGCCTCTTTTGATAGCTCCAAACTAGACTAGGGAGAGATAAAACATGTGTAATATAAAGGAAGGGTTAGAAAAAATATTAAAAAAATCATCATATGATTTCCTAATCATTGGTCTTCTTTTATACACTTATTCTCACCATCTGTAATCACCATCACTAGGCTTATAGGTCTATCCTTACATTTATCACCCAAATGATATTTAACTATTCAATAAAATAAATGTAAGGGGTGATATGAAATCTATAAAGAGTCACATTTCCTCCCAATCCATTAGGTATAACTTTAAATTACCCCCAATTATACTTATCACTTTCTCACTTGCCAGTCACTCTCTATTTCCATTATTTGTCAAAGACTGCCTGAGATGAATGACTTAGAAGAGATATTTACAAGCCATTTTTTTGAGATAAATGAGAATATAAAGTTATAATAGGTCCAAATTTACCCCCTCAAATTATTTTAATTCTTTAAAACTCCTATGAACTTGTAAAACCATCAAAATATATCAAAAAACCCTATTTTGTACCATGTCCATACAAATAGGGTACAAACCAATATAATGGAAAGGATATTGAGGGATGTATATACAAGTAAAAAAAAAATTGACAAAAATATCCCTCCTAAATTCATCTTCACTCATTTATTTTGAATTAGATCTCAAGTAAGGGTTTTGGTGGGTTTCTAGTATTTTAAACTCTTAAGGATTGTTCATAAAATATTGATGTTGAAACCTCACAAAAAATTTAGTAATAGAATGATATGGACCCTATTAAACAACTCCTAACACCTTGGAGTCTCATGAAAAGAGTCTATACTAGTGTGAGCTACTGAAGTTGGCCTCTCGAGCTTGAGAGTGTATTCTGAGTAAGCTTGAGGTGAAAAAGGTCAAGTTTGAACAACCTATGTCATTTATCTACACAAAAATGGATCCAAAAAATCTTATACATCCTCTCAAAGGTTATTAAATTAGAGGTAAGGTTCATTTGGTGTTATAAATGAGATTTATCCCCTTTAGGGTTTTAGGCCTAGCCTAAGCCTAATAGGCATGATTGTGCATAATTTCACAAAACCACCCATGAGTGGTTTCTTAATATTTCAGGGTCTTTCATCAAATTTTTCATGTTAAAATAAACCTCACATACCTTCTCTTGTCATCTACCCACCAAGTCTATAGTTTTGCCTCTCTAGGCATGCCCTTTATCTAAGATAGAATATAGGGAACTTACCCTATTGTATCAGTCAAAAAAATGTTTTGAGAGGATAAAATAGGTCTTGGGGACCCTCTGCACAAAAATCCATAGCTTTATCACCTATTTAGATTCTTTAATCAACACAAACTTCTAGATAAACTCATAGAGTTGATAACTATGCAAGATTTTTGATTTAACTATAGGTTAAGAGTGTAAAAATTATCCTATATCTATCTCTCTCATTCAAATAATATATTTAATTATCCTTGACACTATGGGGGTGTTATAATTATGGTCAATTAAATTTACAACCTTTGCCAACCTCTTACTTGTACTTTCCTCTACTTGCCCAAGCCTAGTTAGCAGATTGCGTGATTGTAGGTGTATTTACCTTAGGCCACAAAGAATCATATAAGATGTAGTAAATAGTACATTTCATGATTAGGATCTATTTTAATACTTTCATCTCACCTTCATATTCAAACACATTCATATCATGCCCAAGGCTTGAAACTAGCACCCAAACTATCATGTTTAGCATATTGTGAACATATAATCAAAATGTAGGTGTTATTTTTGGGAACAAAAATGGAATCCTATAGGGGATACCTGAGTCAAAACCTTTAATCTCAATCCATTTCAATTTATCCTTTTCACTAGTGTCATTTCAACTTGTACAACAACTATGTTTGTAGGGTTATGCTTTGATTGTGTTATTGTAAACACATTATATGTTACAAATTGATTGTAGACACATTATTGGAGAAAGTTGGGGGCCTGATATAGGTGATGAACTATATAAATCATTGAACATAAACATATTTTATTGATCTTGGAGGGATAGTATCATTTTTTATTCACATAAGGTCACCTGGCTTGAAGGTATGCCACTATCATGTCATATACATGGAAAATAATGTTTGAGCCTAAACAATACTGTACATTATACTAATAATCTACAATGGTGATTTTATTGATATGGAGGGATTTTATCCAGACTTATTTTTACCAAACAACCAATCTATCATGTTAAATTATTTCCCCTATGCTTGGGCTATATGATGGAAACCACTAGACCAGTTTACATTTCAAGATACTCCACCACAAGATGATCAAAAGTAGGGTAGGATCCTTATTTTAGAGAGAAATAATCCCTTTATCAACATTCTTGACTTATGAACATGAATTAAATTTTGTTTTTCACCTTAGGACTCTACCATTGTCATAATGGTACTCTCCATGTTTATAGACTTCAAAGAGGCTTCAAACTAGTTCAAACACATATTATTCAATGTTCTTCAGACCTTTGTAGGAGCTTTCCTATAGGTCTCATTCCAGTATACAAGGAAACAATGTATATATTGGGGAGTTTTTTGTCTCAACTATTCTCTATAGACATCTAATTCCTAAAATCATTGTGTTGAAATTGCCAATCTTACTCAAAATTTGTGAAAAGGCATAATTAAGCCAAAATCACTAAAAATGTGCTAAATGGTTTGAGTTTGTCGTATACAAGTGCCTATTTAGGATAATGTATTCCTAAATGGGGTAATGCATCTTATATTATTATTAACTTTGATCAAATCATTTTGAGTTAGAATGATGAAAATGCATTTTGGTGCTCTAGATCATTATTTTCTTATAATTCAAAAGCACACAACTCGTGCATGTGTTATTTTATGTTGAAAACATCCTAAATGGTGTAATGGTCCATATGCAACTAACATCACCTTCTAATTATTCTTCAATCAGCTTATAACCCAATAATATGACTTTCTAAATAGTTTGATTAATGAAGTGAAACTAATTTCCAAATAATTTCTTAAATTTTGATTAATCTTACTTAGGCAACTTAGACCAAATTATGTGCTTAAGTAAGAATTCCATGGAAGTTATTGAATATTTATTTATTGTAAATTAATTCCTATTAATTTCATCATCATGTGAGGTCATTTGTGGGGAGTCATTCATAAGCCATAAATGCAACAAATATCATGATTATGGCTTTCCATGCCTCTTTAATACCCCTTCCTCCCAAATCATTATAAAGATATTTATGGATATTATTTACGTAATTGGATTAATTCATGGCCACACATATTGATCTTAAGATGGATGGTCATGATTGATCCTGAAACTCTATAAATAAAAGGGCCAAGACCACTTTGATTAAGCTTCATTTGTATAAACCTATAACATAGGATTCTCTCTACAAGACATTTGAGTGTAGTTTGATAATAATTTATTTATAATAGGATATCTTCATTGATAGGCATAACATTGATTTCACATCATGAACCTAGCTTACTTGGTGTTCTTTAGATGGTGGAGGAGCTTGGCCTTGCACCATTGTTGAAGACTTGAGCACCAAATCAAGGGTAAAATCATGTTTGAGCCAAATTCATGTGATGGGATGCTCTTGGGAAGGTAACTTATGTTTTATTTCTTTCATTTCCTCTTAATTTTCATTTACACACCCTGTTAAATAGGTTAGATTAGCTTGTCATCTCTTTATGCATTTTTCTTAGTTTTCATGACTAATGCTTGATCTAACCATTTTTTTAATCCATGTATACATCTTGACATTCCTGGTGGGATAACACAACCCATTCAAGAAATGAAGACACTTTGGCAACTTATATTTCCTTAAAAGTCATTAAAATTATTTTAACATCAATTTTTAGTTTCATTTTCCCATGTTTTTAACATTTTTTGTTGATACACAGGTCACACAATGATCGATGTCGATTTTGTGTAATCGGTATTAGTCAAGGCTAAGTGATATTAGTTATATTATAGATAAAACATGTTAAAATTTATTTTTTATATCTTTATTCAAATTTATAGTTGTCAATTTGAGTTTATATGTCTTTGTTTGAACATTATTTTATTGATCTAGAAATTTATTCTGGATATTTTATCCTAACTTAAGATAAAAAAAAGTTATTTGTCAAAATATCTTTTTATTAAAGGTTCATAGGTGACAATTATCAATCATTTTTGACTAGAATTAGTTATTTTTATGATCAGTATCAGTCTTGCTATAACAAGCGTCAGTCGCTATTGACCAATGTTGGTTTTTGTGTGTAAAAAATAGAGAACCCGATAGCAAGAATTCCAAACTTGCTTTTTTATTTATAAAATATGCTTCAAAGAAGGGGGAAAATCTCTAACCTTGTAGGACCCATGTGGAAAAGTGATCAAAAATTTGAAGCATGATTAAAGTCTTGAACCTTCACTTTGGTGTTTAAAAGGAACTTATATTGTTTGTTTGAATTTTTTTGTGAATTTTTTCAAAGTTTTTGCAAACTAAGGCCAAGGGGCCAAGAATTTCACTTGACATTTCAATTTGGTGCTTAAAACTTACACTTACTTAAATTTTAAGCTTTCAAAAGCATGTTGTTTTATGCAAATCATCCATTAATTATATGTTCTTTGAGAAAAATGAAGAATACATGTATGCTATCCCCCATCCCTTATAGGGAACTTGGGTGACCAAAAGTGCCTTTTCATTGTGATTGTGCCTTCATCCAAGACATGAAAAGGAATTTGTCTAGGCTCTCCCTAAAACCTTTATGGTTTGGGTGATCTAAAAACAACCTCTAAATCCTTTTCACTTAGTTTTATTTTATGTAATTTGGCTTATGGAGGGGAGTTCATAACCTCTTCATGAGTTCTTTAGGGAAACTCTGACTTAGGGTTTCATCTACCAGTATTATATTTAACCCCTCTTCAAAGGGTGGTATATAATTTAAGGGAAACCCACTGGGATGTTTGCTTGAGAGGTTAATCAAACTCCATTACTGGAAATCTAGCTTAGAACGTATGATTGATTAGGAAATCACACTACACTAAGCAATTGATAGATGTAGTGGTTGTGAAAAGGACAAGACCTTTTCACAACAAGATAATTGATTTAGATCCAATTTATGTGTTGTATCTCTTGCATTATCCATGATTGAAACCATATAGATGGTCATAAATTCAAGTTTTAAACAACCCCACTTATCGTAGAGTATTATTGATGTAGGGTGAGTAACCCGAAGGTCCATGTCACCATACAATATCTTGGGAGAATGGGGTGTGAAACACCCTACCACTTCATGAACTTTTATTTTTGGATTAACAATTAAAATCCTCCCAAGAGCATGTATATAGATGTATTTCAATAATATGATGCAACCTTGTTAGTTTAGGGCTTAGGAAGATTTACTTAGTTGTATTTTAGTCTTAGTCTTTACTTACTTGGTATTATTTGAGTCCAAAACTTATTTGTAAATAATGTGTCATAACCAAACACATTTCGTATCCACCATTTCTTGAACAAGGAGGCATTATGCTGGTCAAATCCAAATAATCTTTGCCTTGTTTGAAAACCTTGTCTCAAAAATTATGTTACCCATTTGATTCTAAACCATTTTAAAAAAAAATTAAGTCCTTAATTGATAATTGAAATTCATAATTACACCTTTCTAAGTTCTATGTTAATGTGTTAATAAATTTTCTATTTGCACTTGACTTGAGTTAACTTGGGTTCAATTTCCTATTTGGATTCAAGGCTATTTATAGACTCATAATCATTTGATCATTGTGAACTAAGGTCATCTAGTGTATTTCTCACACTTTAAGTTATATAACACATTTTATTTTACCTTTTATTACCATGTGGCAGTGTTGTGATGCTCATTTGGTCTTAGTTGTATACTTAAGAATTATTACATGTTTTCATATCTTAAGTTTTTTGGTTCTCATTGTCACCATCCTAGTCTTAAGGGATTTACTCTAATTTCCTAGTAGCAACTCATTAAAGTTGAACTAAATTTTATGGTATTGATGTATCTCTTAACCTACATTTGGTGTACTATTTTATACTTAGGTCTTTGAATTATCATACCCTCTTCTAATTTATATGATTTAAACCCTACCCAAGATTGAGTAATTTCATGAACACATTATTCTAATTGTGTGTTATTATGCCACCTCCTTTTTATTATATTCTCTTTGTTACCTTATCATTTGTTTAGGAAATATCAAAATACATACCTTATTTAAACATTTGCAAAACATTTTCCAAATCTTGTCAAATGTAGAGAGCGACCTTTCTAGCCATGACTCAAAGGTACACTTATAGTGGGGTCTCTTATGACCCTAGCTATAAGAAAGAGAACTTTTATGATGGTCAATACAATTATGTCATCGTTGAAGACATTCCTATAACTTTCAGATCTAAGGAAGACTTTTTGGAATGTCAATCCTAAGAGGACAAGGATGAATCACTTCTAAGTTTCATTAAATCTAGTGCTAGACTAACCTTAGATTTTCCTATGGAATAATTGCATACTCTGGTTAGATAAGGGGAGAAACAATGAGATCAATCCTTCAAAAAAAATTTAAAAATAAACATACCTACTTCTAGAAAAGGAAAATAAATACTTATAGAGTCAAAACCAAATGTCATGATCTCGTCACCAAGATCAGAAAGATAAGTCAATGATATGCAGACCAACTTGTCATGGATTTGATATACTCCTTAGTTGTTACTTCAATCTACAATTATGCTTCCAAGGAATAAGGTAATATGGTTGAACCAAAGTAAACTCTAATTGAGAACATAATAATGATGGATCTAGATGTCTCAATCGAACAACCTAAATCCAAAGAAGTTTCACAACATGCTTTGATAGACATAGAGCAAACATTTTTAAATAATAAATAACCTCTTGTTCCTTCACAAAACCAAAGACCAAAACATTTAGTACGTATTGAAGAAATCATACAAAATAATTTGGCTAGTTCGTATCAACCAACACATACTTTGGAAAATAGACCATGGACTCCCCAAAATCAATAGAGCACATATAATTCAAGGCATCAGATTCTAAGGAATTAGAAACACATTTAATCGACTCAAGGAGAAAACCAAAATAAAGTCATTGATCATAAGGTGTATATCCCTAAAAAAATACACACAATAGGGGCACATATCACCCTAATAGTATGGGCACATACCACCCCAACAAAACTATGCTCCACTCATGAATACACCAAATATGTAAGAGTGGAATTCCATGAAAGATATAATGTCACTATTGGAGAAAAGAAAAAAAATCAATAAATACAAATTTAATGTGATATGGCCATATACATTTGATTTAAGCATTCTCCAAGTCCCCTTTCCATCTAATTTTGAGGCTCCTAAATTCAATTAATACAAAGAAAAGGGTGACCCTTGTGATCACATTCATGCATTCTTTATGTTATGCCAAGAGGTTGCTTATAGTAGAATTTATTTGCTTCGATTGTTTCTATGAAGTTTAGCAAGACAAGATTTAGATTGGAAACTTAAGTTACCCAAGGGATCAGTTGTGGATTGGAATGACTTATCTAAAAATTTCATCAACCACGTATCATATAAAATTAAACATGAATTGACCATTTTTGAATTGTACAAAGCTATATAGTGTGATGGGGAAATATTCATAGCATATTTACAAAGATGGAGAGCATTAGATGGTTGATTTTAACATAATTTTCTAAACATATAGTTAGCATACATATTTTCACAAAACCTACACTCTGATGTGGTGCACAATTTATGTCTTGATTGCATGAACATAATTGAAGAAATCATAGATAAAGGGGTGAATATTATGAATGTGCTTATTACCAAAGGCCTTGTCAAGATTTACACATAGGGATAAACATAAAATTAAACCCAATAACTAATTCAAATGGGTTTCCAATATAAACGTAAGGGTTTCAATAAGAACAAAAACATGGTAGGTAATGGAGTAACTAAAACAATAAATGTACAAATGGTGAAGGCTCTACCAATTCTAAATGTACAATTTTCATCATGTTGTTGGTCATGGTTCATATAATTTCATCCAATTGTGACACCTTATTGATTATTTGATCAATAATTGTGAAGTTGAGATCAAGCTTGCCCTACAAGGCACTAATCATTATATGAGAATCAACCAAGATCCATTTCCTCAACATAATAAAAAACCACCAAGGAATAATTAGAATCAAGGACATGATGAATGATAAAATCAAAGCTAGAATCAAGGTCAAAATAGTAATTAACATGATCATAATACCCATGCTAATGATTTGGGTTACAACAACATGCTTTACGACTATAATAATACTATGGGACACATTTTTGCAACACACATTACCACTGTTACTATTAAAACCCATGAATTATCTCATGTTCCTCATATTATGAGACCCATTATTATCACCCTCTCCCTCTATTAACACCACATCAAGTTTTTACAATTATATTATGACTCCATTTGTATGGGTTACTATTTCTAGACCCCATACTTCCTCTAATTATAATGGCTCCTCATTGACTCAAAATTTATCCAATGCAACTAGATGCCTACGAGTCACCCTCCAAGGTCCTTCACCTTCATCTTCTAATTATAATGGATCCTTGCCACCTTTAGTTTTGAAATCACAATTAGACACTTGTGAGTTACCTGTCAAGGCCCTTTTCTCTCTTCTTGCCATACTGAACCCAACATGAACATTGTGCCTTTTGATCTAAAGTTGAATAATGTGCTAGCCAAGGCCAAATCATCTCATCATAATTTTGAGAATCCTTATAATCTATCATATCAATTGAGTAAAACCCCTATGCATATTTCTATTTTAGATCTCTTATGTATGTTTGAATTCCATATAACTATTTTGAATAGCATTTTATAAGAATCAACTATTCCCAAAAATATTAATCCTAAACAGTTCCAAACACTAGTTAGACACTTGTATTCATTTCAACATCTCACATTTAATCAAAAAGACATGTCCACCCTAGGTTAAATCCATTATAATCTATTGTATATTGAGGTAATCATTAAAAACCATAAGATCAAACATGTTGTTATAAACAATGATTTAGGGCTAAACATAGTATCCCTCAAACTAGTATAGAGATTGGGCTACACTACGAATGACATTCAACCATAGATAATCACCATAAGGGCTTATGACAATGCCAAAAGGGAATCTTTTGGTACTATTTATTTGTTGATCACTATTAGGTCTATTTCCCACCATACATTGTTACATATTATAGATATTGATATACCTTATAACATACTTCTTAATGTCCTTAGATTCATGAAGTATGAGTTATTCCATCCACCTTGCATCAGTGCCTTAAGTTTCCCCATGATGGGATCGAGGTTAGTATTCCTATAGATCTTTAGCCTTATCAGTATTGCAAACATCTTGAGGTTGAGTTCCACAATTATAACTATTATCCTAGTTCTTAATTTATTGCAAAGAAGAACAAGGAAATAATTTCACATCCACCACCATCTAATTATATCAACCCTAGTGATCTTACATCCACTTCAACTGATCCATTTCCTATAACTCTTGAAAAAAAAAATTCATAGAAGACATGGGCATTTCCATGTACCATCTCAAGGATGCCTTCCATGTTGATAAATTTTAAAGTCCCCTAAAACATTTGGTAAACCCAAACCTTATAAAATCCCTAACAGACCCAACTTGATCTAGAAATAGAAGAAAGAAGAATGGAAACCAACTATGGTATTTGTACTTACTACTTCACCAAAATAGGATCAAGAGGCTTTCACTAAAGGAGATTAGTTATATTATGATGGCATTGTTGATTGATTTCTAAATCCAAAATATCATAACCCTAATCTGATCATGGATAATTTTGATTATATAAGAAAAGGCCTTGTCCCATGAGTACAAAGAATTTTGGAACCTTTATCAGTTGGAGTACCTAATTTAAATCAAGGTCTCATATTTATATCAGCAAGGGATGACCTCATGACTTTTGATTGTGATTATTCTAAATTGACTAGTGATGAGACTCCTAGCAGTGATGTAGCATCCCATTATAGTTTTTTTGACAATCTTGTTAAATCAGATTTATTTAGTCAAAACACCACTATGACCTTAACACCTCATTGTTCCTTATTCCTTTATCATATTTAACTCATTGATTGGGACCAATAAAATTCCATCATACACCTTAATAAATTCTATAATGAAGAATCAATTTTAGAATACATGGGCCAAAGATATGGATTGCCCATTGGTGATCATAAACAAGGTTTCAATTTTTCATTGGATCCTTCTACCTACTTTGGAGAGAAGGAAAACTTTATTGGTCATAACAAAGATAAAACATCAATATATTTAGGTGAAAACCTCTTTAAGTCACTCATTGATCAGGGAAAAGGTAAAGAAAAAGATAAACCCTTGAGTGAAAACTTGTTTCAGGTGATCTTCAATGGGAAAGTTTTCTCATCCCTAAAGGATGCTCAAGATACATCAAGTCCTAGATCTATAACCATCACAAACATCTTTTTAGAACAACAAAAAATGTTTAAGAATCTCACTCTTGAGTTTTTAGATATTTTTGTTACTTGGTCATTACCTTAGATGGTGGATTTAGATTCATCACATTATCCAGAGCTTTAGGAGGAACAACAAGAAATTATAGCATAAAAAGATGATCATGATCACACATTGCCTACTATTCTTGAAGAAGGATATACAATTATTTTAGAGAACTTAGTTAAATTGAACTAGAGAACATATGATGATCCCAAAATTGTTTACCTTGGAGCTTCCCTTACTAAACTAGAACATGAACACAATATATCCATTTTGATGGATTTTATTGATATTTTTGCATGGGCATATTCAAACATGCCTAGTTTAGACCCTCACTTAGTAGTGCATCAACTTGTTATTCATCTCAATGCTAAACTAATTAAACAAAATTACAAAACATGCATCCATGCATCACTCTTTTGGTAAAGTCCAAATTGGAGAAGTTATTAAGAGCAAGCTTCATCAGACCACTGGACTAGTCCAAATATATTATAAAATAGTTATCATTAGTAAAAATCTATGGGGTATACATCTTTGTAAATATTATAGAGATATCAACAAAGCATGCACTAAAGATGATTTTCCTTTTCTAAACATTAAAATGATTATCAATTCTACTATTGGGTATGAGATGTTGTCCATCATGGATAAATTTTCTAGATATAATCAAATCAAGATAGCCCAAAAAGATCAACACAAGATTGCATTCACCACTCCATGGGGAACATTCTATTATCAAATCATGATATTTGGCTTGAATAATGTTGGATCCACATATCAACATGCCATGATTGTCATCTTCCATGACATGATACAATATATTATTGAGGGCTATGTTGATGACATATGAGAAAAAATCAAGAACACATGTCAGACATCCTAACATTCTACATCGAATCTTTGAAAGGATTTATGAATATAAATTTTTCCTAAATGTTACGAAGTGTGTCTTTGGATTCACTTCATGGAAATTTCTAGGGTTCATTATATTGCAAAGAGGGATTGAAGTTAACCCTTATAAGATCAAGGCTATTGTTGAAATGACTCCACCTTCAAATCTTAAATAGCTCCAAAGCCTGAAAAGAAAGATCCAGTCTATCTGTAGGTTCATTTTTTATTGGTAGATAAGTGCCACCCATTTACTCATCTCTTGAATAAAGGGGTCACATTTTAATGGGATGAATATTTTAAGTTAGCATTTGTGAATATCAAGACATATTTGGCCACCTCATCAGTTTTGAATTCACCAACACTTGGACATCCACTACTTCTTTACATATTAACAACTGAGCATGTACTGAGGTTACTTTGACCCAACATGATGATCAATGTAAAGAACATGTAGTATATTATTTAATTTACACACTGGTGGATTATGAACACAATTTTATGCCTATTGAGAAGGTGTGTTTAGCTATGGTGTTTTCTTCCCAAAAGTTATGACATGATATGCTAAATAATAAAATAATTATCATCACTAAGGTGGATCTTCTCAAATTTGTATGATCCAATGAAACTCTCATAGGACATATGGCTAAGTGGGTCATTCTCTTAATAAAATTTGATGTTGAGTATCTGAATCAAAAATCTATCAAGGGGTAGGTTATTGTTGATCAACTTGTAGAGGCCCTTATTATAGACACTCAACCACTCATATTCATCTTTTTAGATGATTCTATCATGATGGTGGAATAAGTGCAACATGAACCTAAACAATAGAAGATATATTTTGATGGTTCATTCACTTATAGAGGATCTAGATCCAACATGTTTTGATTACACCACAAAGGGATGTGAATCCCAAAGTGTTCCACATAAATTTTAGTTGTACCAAAAATATGGCTGAGTATGATGCACTTTTTATAGGATTACATCTTACCATACAATGGGATATTCAACATTTAATGGTCTATGGTGATTCCCAATTGATCATCAATCAAACCATTGATCAGTATCAAACTAGAGATGACAAGTTTTACCCTACAAGAAAATCATGGATAATCTCAAAGTTTATTTTAAATGTCTACAATTTGAATAAGTACCAAGGGCTAGAAACAAATCTCCTGATGCAATGGCAATGATTGGGTCAATGATATAGATTGATGGTGGTGCTAAAGAGTATAATTTTTGATTGAAAATATTCTATAACTTACACATATTATGCCAAATTAATAAAGGGTATGCACCATTATTGGTCCTAATCCCCCACCTAAACCACCTTCGTATCAAGACTATTATAATTACTTTTATGATCACATTTTTCCACTTGACTTATCTAATAACTGACAAAATATATTCTTTCACTATCTATATTGTTATACCCTTCTTGGAAACACACATTATCATAAAGGCTATAATGGAACACTACTTTATTATTTATCTTCGATATAATCCAAGATAGTGTTTAAGGAGGTTGATGAAGGAATGTGTGGGGCCCACACCAATAGTGTATTTTTAGCTAAGAAGCTCCTTATAACAAGTTCTTATTGGCCAAAAATGGAGATAGATGCCTATAATTATATGAGGAAGTATGTTCCTTGTCAACAACATGGAAATTTAATACATACAGCTTCCTTATCACTATAATCGATCACAATACCATGGTCATTTTTTACTTGGGGCCTTGATCTCATTGATGAGCTCAAAATATGGCTCATTATTGACATGTTATTTCCTTCAAATCATCTCTCAAAGGATATTATCTTATACATATCTTAGATTCTTAGATAAATATTACATGGAAAATAGATATTTGTCTTGTTTATATTAAACCAAAGATTGATTCTTTACTTTGTCATTAATGTCTAATATATAGCATATTTTAGTGATATTTTGTGTGAAGAATTCTCAAGAAAAAGACATAGGTGATGTACAGTGAACATTCTATTTTGATCTCCATCCAACAGAACTACAGACTCCATAGGCTTGTTTCTATGGACTCTACATGCTTGTTTCTATGGACTCTGCAGGCTTATTTCTATTGACTTCACAGGCTTGTTTCTATGGACTCTATAGGCTTATTTCTATGGAATCCATAGGCTCATTTCTATGGACTCCATAGGGTCAGTATTGAGAATTTTTTAAGGACAACGGGAAGCTGGAGACCAGATAGGATAGGGAAGAACCATTCCAGTTGGAATCAAATAAGGAAAATAACCGCCTACTATTTTGAAGGACTTGCTTTTGATAAATTTGTATATAATCATATTTTAGGACTATTGTAGGATAGGATATTTACTTCATTGTAATAATTAGATCTCTTGGGAATCCAAACTCTTATCTTTGGAAGGATGGATCGACTAAAGAATCCTATTTCTTTGCATCCTATTTTGAGTTAATTATATTAGTATAAAGTGTAAGACTTTTGACTATGATAGAATAATAGATATTTAAAAAAAAAGAATAGATTTTTAGAAAAGAAGAAAATAAAGGATTGAGAATCAGATAAGCATACAAGATTCAATCAGACTATAATTATTTCATTTCTATGAATTGATACTTCAAGTTTCTAGCACTGATTAAGCTTTGTTCCTGAGTCTAAGAGGAGCAAGGGCCCACTCTCCTTGGAACCAAGAATTGTGTATGGTATTTATGTTCTATTTTACTAGTTAGAATCTTGTTACTATTTACATTTATTTATAAAAATATCAAAACAAATTCAAAGTTTAAAAAGAGCATTTTCTTATTTCTTTTCTTTTCTATGCAAAGTATCTTTTCTTTTACAGCAGAAGTGTGAAGTAAATTTCCTTTCGTAAGTAGGAGTGTGAATTTATTTTCCCTGCAAATGTAAAATATGAGTAGGATCTTTCACTTCTAGCAAAGGACTGGATTGATTTGATTTATTTATTTTTTTAGCAAAAGTGTGAATCAAGTAATTTAGGATGTATTCCTTTCTTTAGTCAAAAATAGAATAAGATCAACAAACACCCCCATAATTAGACTTCTAGATCTACCATCCCATACCTTACTATAGATAGCTTTGGACACTGGCCTTGGTTGATAAGACACCAATTGAATATTGGTTAAATGAGGAGTTAGATGACACTCATCATTTTTGGCACCATTGCCAGGGAACATAAGGTGTTAGTAAGGTAATAATTATTAATCTAGAGTATAAAACAAAAACAATTGTAAAAATCATAAAACAAAAACAATTAATAAATTGATGTACCATCCTAGATATTCTAAAAGATGATTTATTCCAAAGTTTCCACCAAAGACACACGTGGACACTCCTTCAACATCTTTGAGTAGTGAACCAGAAGATACAAGTGAAACATATTTGCAATAATCTTCTGAAACTAGGATAGGAACCAAGTCATTACCACACACAAGCCCCATAAGACAAATTCCTCAAGATCAATCTCTTGTAGGAAGACATTATTTAGAAATTGCCAAAGACTTTGAAGAAGCATTTCAAAGATCCATAGCTGAAGAAAATTTTGAGAACTTGGAATAACCTATAACTGAGACTACAAACATTCAGTGGGAAGATCATCCCGATTTTGAAATATCATTAGAAGAAGAAATGGCTCTGTAACAAAATCAACAATTTGCACAACCAGGAAGGACTTTATCTTTCCTGTTGTTGCAGATCCTAATGATCAAACCCCCATGAAAAATATTTCACTAGCTAATCTACCAAATTTTTGGGGATGATCTACAGAAGATCTTGATCAAATCTTATTTGAATTTAAGGTGCTATGTCAAACCTATGGTTACACAACTGATAGCCAGAAATTAAAACTATTTCCTTCTACACTTAAAGATGCAGCTATGAGATGGTTCATGGGCTTACCGGTAACTCTATTAGAACATGGGATGACATGGAAATAAAATTCTTGAATAAATACCAAGATTACTATCGAGTGTGAGAAAGAAAAGAGGATTTCTTCAAAATCAAACAAAATGAGGATGAATCTTTAGAGGATTATTTGGATAGATTTATGTTCACTCATAAAAGAAGCAATTATCCACTCACTGAAGACATTCATAAATTGGTTTTCTTGAAAGGATTGGATGAAGACACTAGAGATGACTTAAATTTGATGGGTGGAGGAGACATAAATAAGTTGGCTTTTGATCAGATTTTTGAGCTTTGTACCAATTACTCTAAAAAAAACTTGGACTTAGGAAAGGAAAGTTGGGTAAATCTAATGAAGTGGGTAAATTAATGGAAGAATTTTCTAATCTTAAAATAGATATTCTTGTTACACTAAATAATACTCTAGATGGCCTTCAAGCTAAGGCAAATGCAATAGAGCCTTTAGTAATCTACTGTCCTAAGTGCAGACATAAATATGCCCTCAGAGATTACCCTCTAGATAGAACCAATATTTCATCATGTGGGATCTATGATGCAATAGATCATGATACAAAATATTGCACCCTTCTACCTATTTTAAAGAATCAAATGAAAACACAAGTCTAGTCCACTGAAGAATTAAATTATATTCAGAGACAAAACTTTGCTCCACAAAACTAGGCTCAAGGATAGTTTAGTGCAATAAATCTAGTTAATCCATGGATGGCACCATGGAATGTTCTAGTCCCTTCACCATTTTAGAATCAATCCCAAATTCCATCAATTCAAAATCCATGGGTACGACAAGATTGGATGCCAACACCTCCATGGATGGTGCCATAGCCACAACAACAATGGGTACCATAGCAACATTGGATACCATAACCATATCAACAATGGAATCAACAGTGGAACCCCCAATCACAATTCACCCAACCAAGAAGACCACTTTAATAACAAACCATTATGCCACCCCCAGTTATTCAACAACAAGGACAAATCAATTAGCCCTCAATGCCTGCACAACCGATAGCAAATCTGAAAAATAAACAACCATCACCTATTTATGTCAATGAACAGGAAGAAATAATCAATGTGGGAACTATTGAGTGTTCAGACATACATTTGAGATCAGGAAAAACTATACAAAAACCTCCAGTACTCATTTATAAGATACCTGATGAAAATGAAAAGATAGAATCATCTCAATTAAGCACTGGAGAAGATAAAATCAAAAGGAACCCTGAAGCAAACAAAGGAAACACTACTACACCAATAGTTCCTTTTCCTAAAAGATTAAGGGGAATTGATATCAAACCAGACTCAAACTTGGTCCATGAGTTGCAAAAGATCAATATTGAGGTACCCCTTCTACAAGCTATTAGGGATATACCTAAATTAAATAAGATTATCAAAAACCTCTGTATTAAGACACTTGGGAGGAAGGTAAAATATCCTAGAACCATTCATGTTGATGGAAAAGTTGATGATTTATTAGCAGGAAAACTATTAGTTCCAAAATATGCAGATTCGGGAAGCCCAGTGATCACAGTCACAATTAGAGGAAAAGAAATTCCTAACATCTTGGTAGATTTTGGAGTAGCAATCAATGTTATGAAAACTGATACTCTCCATGCATTATCTCTTATGAAAATGCAACCTACAACTACCATTCTTCAAATGGTGGACCAGTCAGTAATGAAACCAGAGGGAACGATAGAAAATGTTGAAGTGTTAATAAAATCTTGGGAATATCCAGTAGATTTCATGGTCTTACAACCCAAAACAAAGAATCTTAGATATCCTATAATCTTAGGTAGACCATGGTTGGCCATTGTAGTAGCATTGATTGATTGCAGATTAGGAGACATGACCATTTCTAATGGGTTAAAATCCAAATGCATTTCTTTGTATCCTCCTACAAAATCATCAACAAATTACATACAAGAACTTTGGGTGGATGAATCAGATAATACATTAAACAAAATTTCATCTTTAGCCATGATCATAGTTATAAAAAACTTGAAAGAATTGAATGGAGACATATATCTAGAATCTACGGACTCTACCAGTCTAGAAACTATGGACTATGCCAGTCTAGAAACTATGGACTCTACCAGTCTAAAAGCTATGAACTATCTTAGTTTATGATTCTTAGGTCAGATAGAAAATTCTAAAACCTCCACTTCTACTTCTACTAACACTTCATCATATGATCAAAGACTGATTCAGGAAAGTGTGTGGAAATTGGCAGAACAATAGCAGACTCATTTCTTAGATGCATTTCATTGTTCCTTAGCAAGACTGATGTCAGGACCCGGGAGCACAATTTATTACCTTTGTATAAGCAACTAAACATGGAATTTAACTAGAAGTAATAAGTAACTAGAATTCAAAAATAACACAAAATATGAGAGATAATACCTAATTGTATTAATACACTTCCAGAAGGAAATACAACAAAGAAGATGCCACAATCTTCTTCCTTACTCCTCTAGGGCTCCCACACCTCTAGGGCATAAATAGTAAATCTCTTCAAGAGCTCACTCTCTAAATTATAGTCCCAACAATCAAATCAAACATAGAGTTGTTGTTCACCTCCACCAGCTAGTAACAATACTACCAGTCCACCAGTCAGTAATAATACTACCGATCCACCAAGTACTCCACATACTCCAAGTCTGAGTATACACACATACTCCAAGTACACAATGTACTCCAAGTAGATCTCATTTGATCTTGCTACCTATTGTGTTACTGGCCTCCCTAATATTGCACACATGCAAATCAACTTGGTTTTGCACACCTACAAACCTAGACCTCGCGCGCGCGCGCGCGCGCGCACACACACACACACACACACACACACACACACACACACACACACACACACACACGCACACACACACACACACACACCTGTAGATCAACCAACCTTACTTACACATGTAGATCTCCTTCCTGATCTTGCACACTTGCAGACCAACCTGATCTTACATACCATGAAGAACACTTGTCTTCCAAACCAACACCCCTATGGATCTTCTACCAGACCTTACTTTCCCGTAGATCTACCTGATCATACACACTTGGCACTATGGCACTATGAGGAGCCAAGCTTGCTTTCTCTATCTAGCACCCAGGGAATCCTTGCTCTGATCCCTCACTCTTTATAATATAGCGCATGAGTCTATTATATAGATCTCATGCAAACAATAATTAGACATCTAATTACAATAATTAGATCCATAGCTCCAAGACTAAACTTAGCCTTTTACATGCAAACAACTGATTCATCAAACTAACTATTCATCAATTAGCAATTCTAGAACCGCATAGGCGACCGACGTTAGTCCCTATCTAGTTGGAGATGATCGACGTCTGATACCTGACTGATGTCGATTGCTTTGCTCCCTGGATATGACCAATGTTGGTTGATCAGACTGACGTCGATTGCTCTACAACTCAGCAACCTCTCAGAATTCTCCTCCATGTTTACATCAGTGAAGCTTTTAGCTCCACAACCTAAAAATCTCCCACTTGGAGATAAACAGCTACACTGTACCTATACCTTTACACCGTCTAATCTATTTCCTAGCTTGTATCCCTCTTTAAGCTCAACCTTGAAGACCAACCACCACAAAACCTAGGATGCACCTCCTGTCATCCAAGTAACCTACCACATCTGAATCTACATACTCATGTAGAGAAGTCCTTGACCCTGCATAACATGTTAACCTACTACTGGTCCCTCTCAGATACCTGAGAACCCACTAAACTGCTCTCCAATGCTTCTTTCCCAGATTGGCTACAAAATTTTTGACAGCACCCACTACTGGGGCAATATCAGGGAGTACACATGTACTCAACCTCATCATGTGATTGGGGACCCTGTTCTATGAATTGTCCATCCATAGGTGCGCTTGTTGTTCTGCATCCTGCACTACCTTCACACAATCATCCTGAGACAACATCAACCTGTGATCTTTGTTGTCTCTAGGATTACTCATGCCAAAGAATTTCGTTGCTCCTAAATTCTTCATGACATACCACTGAACTAACTTTACCTTTAGCTTAGCAAATCCCTATATGTATGCACCTGCAACAAGCACATCATCCACATACAGTAACAAGATAATGTAGAGACCATTATCCAACCTGGTAAAGAAACCACAATGGTTACAATGACATTGACTAAAGCCATGCTTTGTCATCCACCTATCAAACCTGTATCACTATCTTGTAGCTTGCTCAAGACCATATGACCTAGCCTTCCATCTCATGTGTCCATTCTCTCTCTTCTTTAACCAAGGAATCCATTCATCTCTTAGTGCTTTCATACCAGCTAGCAACTCTACCAAATCTCCTATTTGGTTCTCTTCCAAAGAATTCATGCCATGTTCCCACTGTTTCCTAGATCCTACCTACTCTATAGTGAGCAACAACTATAAAGAAGGGGAATGAAGAATTTGAGGCTTACTTACACTTTTAGTCCTCCACATGGGCATTTAAGACTCCTTGACAGCTTGTTGTCTACCCAATATCCATTCCATCAGTGACCGATGTCGGTCTCCTCCCAGTCTACACCTGACTGATGTCGGTTCCTTGTGACTGACCTGACTATCGACATTAGTCCTCTGACTGACGCTAGTGTCTACCCAACTGATGCTGGTGTCCACCTGCTCGACATTACCAACTTTGCCTGTCTACACATGATTGATGCCGGTACCTATCTGATCGACGTTGGTTCCTCTTGACCAACACTGATAACTATGTTTTCCTATGAGTGATGAATTTTTACCCGCGAGCTCTCTTTGGATCAAAACCCTATCCAAACTACCCTGCTCAGAGTTATCCAGACCCTTCCACTGATCTCTGTCCATCATCTCCTCCATAAACACCAAGGCTTTCCAGTTCTTAAGTCTGTCAAACACATCTGACTTCCTCTTAAGAACATGCATCTCCTTCTTGCTCATGTGACCAAGCCTATAAAGCCACATCTTCAAAACAGAAGAAGAATCAGTAATACAAGTAGGTAGATAAAGAGTACCTACTTTCTTACCACCAGCTAATTCAAGTGCATCCACTGTGAGAGTCCTTGTGCATCTCTCATCACCCAACTTTTCTGAAGAAATTAGCCGTATCTTCAAGATTGAGACCTGCATGACCTCCTTCAACACCCATGTGTTGGCCGTCTAAAATTTCAGCTACACTTCCCCTTTGCCAATACTTTGACAAGGCTCACCAACCCCTAAATAAATCTTTCCAAAGTCTCCATGGACCTTAACATGGAAAAATACTATATTTGGGGCTGCATGGAAAGAGGCAACATAATCTATAAACCAAGATTCTACTTTATCCAAGGAACATATAAGAGTAACCAGTGTAATATTCCATGCAACAATACCTGCTTCTTTATTTCCTTCATGTTGATATGCTACCAACCAATAATCTTTCTTTTCCTGCTCTTTCTTTCCATAACTCCATAATTGATCATTCATGCCTTTGAACTCCTCCATTCTTAGTTTACTTTCTTCTACCATTGCTTTACTCCCACTCAATTAGAAACCCCTGAGAGTGACCTGTAATCAAACACAAACCTACTCCCTAAAACCTTAGCTCTGATACCACTTTGTTAGGACCTGGGAGCACAATTGATCACCAAGCAACTAAATGCAAAATTTAACCAAAAGTAATAAGTAACTAGAATTCAAAAATAACACAGAATATGAGAGACAATACCTAATTGTATTAATACTATTCTAGAAGGAAATACAATAAAGAAGATGCCACAATCTTCTTCCTTACTCCTCTAAGGCTCCCACACCTCTAGGGCATAAACAATAAATCTCTTCAAGAGCTCACTCTCTCAATTACGGTCCCAAAAATCAACTCAAACACAAAGTTGTTGTTCACCTCAACTAGCCAGTAACAATACTACCAGTCCACCAGTCAGTAACAATATTGCCAGTCCACCAAGTACTCCATGTACTCTAATTCTGAGTATACACACATACTCCAAGTACACAACATACTCTAAGTAGATCTCACCTAATCTTGTTACCTATTTTGTTGCTAACCTCCCTAATTGTGCACACCTACAAACCTAGACCACACACACACACACACACACACACACACTTGCAAATTAACCGACCTTACTTACACATGTAGATATCCTTCCTAATCTTACACACGTACAGACCAACTTGATCTTACATATGATAAAAAACACTTGTCCTCCAAACCAACACCCATGTGGATCTTCTACTAGACCTTGCTTTCCCACAGATCTACCTGATCATACATAGTTAGCACTATGGCACTATGAGGAGCCAAGCTTGCTCTCTCTATCTAGCACCTGAGGAATCCCTACTTTGATCCATCACTCTTTACAACATAGCCCATGAGTCTATTATATAGATCCCATGCAAATAATAATTAGACATCTAATTACAATAATTACATCCATAGCTCCAAGACTAAAATTAGCCTTTTACATGTAAACAACTAGTTCGTCAAACTAATTGTTCATCAAATATCAGTTTTGGAATCATACAGGTGACCGACATCAGTCCTTGTCTGGCTAGAGATGACTGATGTCAGCCGATAGTTGACCAATGTCAATTTCTCTGCTTATTGGATATGACTGACGTTGGTTGATCAGACTGATGTCGATTGCTCTACAACTCAACAACCTCTCATCAATCTCCTCCATGTTTGCATCAGTGAAGCTTTTAGCTCCACAACCTAAAAATCTCCCACATAGAGATAAATAGATGTACTATACCTATACATGTACACCGTCTAATCTATTTCCTAGCTTGTATCCCTCTTCAAGCTCAACCTTGAAGACCAACCACCACAAAACTTGTGATGCACCTCCTATCATCCAAATAACCTGCCACATCAGAATCTACATACTCATGTAGAGAAGTCTCTGACCCTACATAGCATGTTAACCTACTGCTGGTCCCTCTCAGATACCTGAGAACCCACTGAACTGCTCTCTAGTGCTTCTTTCCTGGATTGGCTACAAACTTTCTGACAGCACCCACTATTGGGGAAATATCAGGGAGTACACATGTACTCAGCCTCATCATGTGATGGGGGACCCTATTCTGTGAATTGTCCATCCATAGGTGCACTTGCCATTCTGCATCCTGCACTACCTTCACACAATCATCCTGAGACAACATCAACCTGTGATCTTCCCTGTCTCTAAGATTACTCATGCCAAAGAATTTTGTTGCTTCCAAATTCTTCATGACATACCACTGAACTAAATTTACCTTTAGCTCAGTAAATCCCTGTATGTATGCACCTACAACAAGCACATCATCCACATACAGTTATAGGATAATGTATCGACCATTATCCAACCTAGTAAAGAAACCACAATGGTTACAATGACATTGACTAAAGCCATTCTTTGTCATCTACCTGTCAAACTTGTACCACTATCCTATAGCTTGCTCAAGACCATATGACCTGGCCTTCCATCTCATGTGTCCATTCTCTCTCTTTTTTAACCAAGGAATCCATTCATCTCTTAGTTCTTTCATACCAGCTGGTAACTCTACCGAATCTCCCGTTTGGTTCTCTTTTGAAGAATTCATGCCATGCTCCCACTGTTTCCTGGATCCTACCTGCTCTGCAGTGAGCAACAAGTATAAAGAAGGGGATTAAAAAATTTGAGGCTTACTTACACTTTTAGTCCTCCACATGGGCATTTAAGACTCCTTGACAGCTTGTTGTCTGCCCAAAATCCATTCCGTCAGTGATCGATGTCGGTCACCTCCCAGTCTGCACCAAACCAACATCAATTCCCTACAACTGACTTGACTGCCGATGTCGGTCCTCTGACCAATGCCAGTGTCTACCTGACTAACATTACTGTCCACCTGCTTGACATTACCAACTTTGCCTATCTGCACATGACCAACATTGGTACCTGTCTGATCAACATCAGTTCCTCTTGATCGATGTCAGTAACTGTGTTTTCCTGTGAGTGATGAATTTTTACCTATGAGCTCTTTTTAGATCAAAACCCTATCTAAACTATCCTACTCAGAGTTATCTAGACCCTTTTGTTGATCTATATCCATCATCTCCTCCATAAACACCAAGGCTTTCCAATTCTTATGTCTGTCAAACACATTTGACTTCCTCTTAAGAACATGCATCTCCTTCTTGCTCATGTGACCAAGCCTACAAAGCCACGTCTTCACAACAGAAGAAGAATCAGTAATACAAGTAGGTAGATAAAGAGTACCTACTTTTTTACCACCAGCTAATTCAAGTGCATCCACTGTGAGAGTCCCTGTGCATCTCTCATCACCCAACTTTTCTAATGAAATTAGCCGCATCTTCAGGACTGGGACCTGCATGGCCTCCTTTAACACCCATGTGTTGGCCATCTACAATTTTAGTCGCACTTCCCCTTTTCCAATACTTTGACAAGGCTCACCAACCCCTAAATAAATCTTTTCAAAGTCTCCATGGACCTTAACATGCAAAAATACTCTATTTGGGGTTGCATGGAAAGAGGCAACAAAATATATAAACCAAGATTCTACTTTATCCAAGGAACATATAAGAGTAACCAGTGAAACAATCCATGCAATAATACCTACTTCTTTATTTCCTTCATGCTGATCTGCTACCAACCAACAATCTTTCTTTTCCTGCACTTTCTTTCCATAATTGTGTAATTGATCATTCGTGCCTTTAAACTCCTCCATTCTTAGCTTACTTTCTTTTGCCATTACTTTACTCCCACTCAATCAGAAACCCCTAAAAGTGACCTGTAATCAAACACAAACTTGCTCCCTGTAACCTTAGCTCTGATACCACTTTGTTAGGACCTGGGAGCACAATTGATCACCAAGCAACTAAACACAGAATTTAACTAGAAGTAATAAGTAACTAGAATTCATAAATAACATAAAATATGAGAGACAATGCCTAATTGTATTAATACTCTTCCAAAAGGAAATACAATAAAGAAGATGCCACAATCTTCTTCCTTACTCCTCTAGGGATCCCACACCTCTAGGGCATAAATAATAAATCTCTTCAAGAGCTCACTCTCTCAATTATGATCCCAAAAATTAACTCAAACACAGAGTTGTTGTTCACCTCCACCAGCTAGTAATAATATTGCCAGTCCATCAGTCAATAATAATACTATCGATCCACCAAGTACTCTACATAATCCAAGTCTGAGTATACACACATACTCCAAGTACACAATGTACTCCAAGTAGATCTCACCTGATCTTGCTACCTATTGTGTTACTGACCTCCCTGATACTACACACTTGCAAACCTAGACCTCGCACACACACACACACACACACCTGTAGATCAACTAACCTTACTTACACATTTAGATCTCCTTCCTGATCTTGCACACCTACAGGCCAACCTGATCTTACATACCATGAAGAACACTTGTCCTCCAAACCAGCACCCCTGTGGATCTTCTACTAGACTTTGCTTTCCCATAGATCTACCTGATCATACACACTTGGCACTATGGCACTATGAGGAGCCAAGCTTGCTCTCTCTATCTAACACCCGGGGAATCCCTACTTTGATCCCTCACTCTTTACAATATAGCCCATGAGTCTATTATATAGATCCCATGCAAACAATAATTAGACATCCAATTACAATAATTAGATCCACAACTCCAAGACTAAAATTAGACTTTTACATGCAAACAATCAATTTGTCAAACTAACTGTTCATCAACTAGCAGTTCTAGAACTGCACAGGTGACCAACATCTATCCCTGTCTTGCTGGAGATGATTGACATCAGTTGATACTTGATAAATGTCAGTTGCTCTACTCACTATATATGACTGACATCAGTTGATCAGACTGATGTCAGTTGCTCTACAACTCAGCAATCTCCTCCATGTTTGCATCAGTGAAGCTTTTAGCTCCATAACCTAACAACTGATTCCTCCTAGAAAAAATTTTGTTGATAATGTAACTATGTTTCATAAGCTACTTCCTCATCCATGTCTTTTGAACTCATTAATTAGTGAGTTTAAGAAAATATAATCAACTACCCAGGTACAAAACCAATCATGGTATTACTTGGAAAATTTTTGAACATCAGTAGTTGGTTAACAAATGAAGAGGAAGATCAACTCTTTGAAGTGTTGGAAAGACATACCAAGGCTTTTACTTGGGATTATACTGACATGAAAGGGATTCACCCCAGCATATGCACTCATCACATTTACATAGAATCTATCAAATCAGTCAGATAACCACAAAGAAGAATAAACCTAGCATTAAAGGAAATAGTCAAAGCAAAAATCCAAAAGTTGCTGGAAGTTGGATTTATTTACCCCATCTCAGACAATTAGTGGGTGTCACCTCTGGTAATTATGCCCAAGAAAAATAGAAAATTAAGAGTATGTGAGGATTATCAAGAACTAAACAAGGCAACATTAAGAGATTACTTTCCTTTACCTTTTATTGATTAAGTTATTGATAACTTGGCAGGAAAGAAATATTTTTCTTTTTTGGATGGGTTCAGTGGGTATAACCAGATAATGGTAGTAGCTAAAGATCAAGATAAAATCACATTTACCTACCCTTGGGGAACTTTTTCTTATCGAGTACTTCCATTTGGACTCTATAATTCTCCAGCAACCTTCTAAAGAGTAGTTATGGCAATCTTCTCTGACCTTATAAATGATTGTGTTGAGGTATATATGGATGATTTCACTATTTATGGTGAAATTTATGAAGAATCTCTTACCAACTTGGAAAGAGTATTGATCAAATGTGAGGAACATCAATTATCTTTGAGCAATGAGAAATTTTTGTTGATGATGGATGAAGGAATAGTCCTGGGACATCATATTTTTGCAAAAGGCATTCAGGTAGATCCAAAAAAAATTGAAATAATTTCCAATTTTCCCATTCCACAAACACAAACTGAAGTTAAAAGTTTTTTAGGACATGCTGGTTACTATAGACACTTCATAGATAAGTTTAGCCAAATAGCTGCCCCTATGTTTGCCTTGCTTACAAAAGACAGTACATTCGAATGGAATGAGAGTTGCCAGCAGGCCTTTGAAACCATCAAAGCTAAACTTGTTACTGCTCCAGTATTAAGAGGACCAAATTGGACTAAGTCATTCCATATATACACAGATGCTTCCATTATAGCACTAGGAGCAGTTCTTGGAGAAAAGGATGAAGAAGCTAACATGTATGTTATATATTATATTATCAAAAACATGACATCTATTGAAATAAATTACACCACAACTGAGAAGGAATTCTTAGCTGTAATTTATGCAATGAACAAATTCAGACACTACATAACAGGCTACAAGGTATTTGTCTATATAGACCATTTAACTATTAGATATCTTACCAACAAACCAATTGTAGGAGGTAGGATTACTAGATGGTTATTGCCCTTACAATAATTTGATGTTACTATTATAGACAAACCAGGGAAATCTAATGTGGTTGTTGATTTCTTGTCAAGAATCAACACTACAGGTGAAGAAGAACTAGTGGAAGATGACTTTCTAGATGAACAATTATTTACTATTTTAGCACAATCTCCATGGTTTGCTAATATAGCTAATTACCTCGCCACATGGAAGTTTCCTCTGCACTTTTCACAAAAAGAAAAAAATGTTTAATCAAAGAAAGTTCTTTTAAATGGATTAATGGAATTTTATTTAAACTCATACCTGATCATGTGCTTCGCAGGTGTGTGACAAATGGTGAAGCTTATGATATCATCAGAGCTTGTCATGATGAACCAGGAGGAGGCCATTACTCAACTCAAAGAACTGTACATAAAATCCTAAGAGCAAGATATTATTGGCCTCATCTTCATCAGCAAGTAAAAATATATGTCAGACAATGTGATGCTTGTCAGCGAATTGGATAGCCTACTCTTTCAATAGAGATGCCCCTGCACCCTCATCCTCAATTGGTTTTAGAACCATTTGAGAAATGGGGAATTGATTTTATTGATCCAGTGGATCCTCCTTCTAGAGGAAAATAATATCTTCTAGTTTGTACAGACTACATGACCAAGTGGGAAGAAGTGGAAGCATTAACTCATGCAAGAGAGGAGATGGTAGAGGATTTATTATATTTCAAAATCATGCAAATATTTAGTGCTCCAAGAGAGATGGTCTCAAATCAAGGACCAAAATTTATGTCAAACATGATAAATCATTTTATGTAAGTGTATCAAACTCAGCATATAAAAACATCTCCATACCATCCACAAGCAAATGGACAAGTTGAAGTCACTAATAGAGAATTGAAAACCATTTTAACCAAGGTTGTTAATTACAATAGAAAGGATTGGGCAGATAAGGTACCAAAAGTTATTTGGGCCTCTAATACTACTTGGAAAACCACAACTAGATTTTCACCTTATGAATTGGTTTATGGTAAGAAGCCTTTATTCTCTGTTGAATTTGAATTACAAACTTTGAAAATAGTTGTAGAAGTAGGAATTGAGTTAGAAGAAATATAGAAAGCAAGACTCCTACAGCTTAATCAACTTGATGAAATGAAGATGGAAGCACTACAAAGAACTGAACTGGTACAACATCAATGAAGAGTTTGGCATGATGCACAAATCAAGAAATGGAAGTTTCAAAAATGAGATTGGGCACTGTTGTTTGATTCTAAATTTCAACAGTTCAAAGGAAAACTACAAACAAGATGGTTGGGACCTTATGAGATTGAAGAGGTCTATGAAAATGGTTATGTTAAGCTGATACCTATTGATGATAGTAGAAGAGCTCTATTAGTCAATGGACATAGGTTGAAGCTCTATCAAAAACCTCTCACTAAAGATGAATTTATTCAAAAAGTAAGGGATCAAGTAGCTATTATGGAAAGCTTTGCTTCTTCCAGTAAACATGCTCCTTGATAATCCAAAAATAAAATAAAAATAAAAATAAAAATAAAAATAAAAATAAAAATAAAAATAAAAATAAAAATAAAAATAAAAATAAAAATAAAAATAAAAATAAAAATAAATATAAATATAAATATAAATATAAATATAAATAAATAAATAAAAATAATCAATAATCATTAGTGAAAATCCTTCTGGGGATGCTATTGACAATGCATGCCCAGAAAACTAGCTTGTCAGCTGGCTATGCATTGTAAAAAGGGCTTTGAATAGAAAACCAGCAATGACTGGCCAAGGGGAAAAAAATAAATTTATAAATCTCATCATGACACTATAATTAATCATCTCCTTTCAGTAAACTAATCCATACGAACCTATTTGTGCAAGACCTGTGGCGAGCAAAGGATAACATCTAAGGTTAAAGTAAGTAAGACATATATTTCATTTCTCTATGTTTAGTTAACTAGTTATCTTTGATTTGATTAGGACCCTATTCTTTCGAGATGACCTAGATTTGAATCTTTTGAAATAGAATGACACATGCCATAATGAAAAAGCATGTAATGAATCCACCAAAGGTGCATGGATAAGTGTGTGGCTTTGATATCATCCATTGAGTCATCAAGTACCATAATGACGGGACATCATGAAAAGGGTTTTTTTTAAATGAAGTAATGAATCACTGTCATTGTCAATATGACATGTCATCATTTCACATGACTTGTATTGATGAGATCAAATGGTTAGCACACTCTGTAGAAATGTGTGGTGCCTAACTGTATCACATCACTACAAACTCATGCAGCTGTAGCATTTCAAATGAGCCATTTCCTTTCTACGGACTTCAACAAAAACTGATCCTCAGAGCCTTTTGCCTACTAAGTTCAACAAAAGATTGGTCTACACCTTAATTGAAGTTAAAGGAATTGAGCTGACTATAACTCTGCATAATAATGGGACAGAAGACAAGATCAGAGCCAAAGGATCCAACAAAGTTTTATAAAGACAAAGCTTCTATAGTAGTGTTCAGAGCCAATGGTTGGCTACCTTTCATTGAAAAGCTCCAAGGTTTCAACGAAACAATGGTAAGTGAATTTATTACCAATCTCACCCTTGAATTTTCAATTGTGAAAGGCATTGTTATTCCTGTTACAACTCAAATCATAAGCCAAATTATACAAGTTCTAGAAGAAGGAATGAGAGCTACAGGTATAGTTACATTTAGTGATTTAATCAGTCAGTTTAATGATAATAAGTAGACCAAAACTTCATGTCTAGTAGATTCCAAGGGAAAATCAAAATGGATTAAAAGGAATTCACTTCCTAAACCTTGGAAATTTGTAGCCAAAGGGTACTTAAATATATCATTTGTGAAGGGCAACACAATCTTTTAGGTGGAGATGCCAATACATCTTAAGCATGGGAGATAAAACCCTCAGTACAAAATTAACCTCCCATCTTTCTTTTATGGTGATTTTCAAGTCATGTCTACAACCCCTACTACTACTCTTAGGCATCATGGCCTTATTCAGCTTATTATCTAGCATTATTTCCTTCAACAAGGTCAAGAGGTTTGGGAGGAATTTCAGAATAGTATAGCACAAGAAACCCCAAATGTACCATAGGAACACTCATCTCTACCTACCCTATCAGCTGAGAATACAACACCAAGAAAACAATCTCAGACTGTCATCTCCACATAAATCCCTTCTTCTTCAAGAAGAAGAATCACAAGGTCTCAAAACCCTAAAATTTTGAGGTCTCTACAAGAACCTCATGAGTCTATAGTACAACTAGTTCCTTTGACAAGAAGAAGAAATCTGAGACAGAAGGTTGCTACAGAAATTGATAAGACCAAGGGTTTGGTGGTTGAGAAGGAAAATTAACCAAGTGTAGCTCAAAGAGTAACTAAAAGAAGGAGAAGGCTCATTTTAACAGAAGATGATGAACAAGAAGTTGCTGATATTTTAGATAGTCTTAAAATGGTGTCTCATTCCCCCATACATCAGAATATTTTTGCACCTACAGATATTGAAGAAACTCCTTTTGAAAGGAACTCTCCAGTCATAATGGAGGAGCCAAATCCAAAGGAAGAGCCATACACGATAGAGGAATTAAGTATGGCAAAACAACCACCTGTTCTAGTTGAAATTGCAATGGATAGAGGGAAAACTATATGTACCAATGAGAAAGGTGAATCATCAAATCTAAATGATCCTATTATGCAGCTAACTTTGTAGCTTTCTCAAGCTCAGGCTCTTGAACAACAATAAACTGTTGACATTGCTACCTTGATTAGTCAATTACAAGAAAAGGACCATCTCAACTCATCTTTGGTACATAAATTAGATACAATGTTTGCTGATCATGCCATAGAAATTCATAGATTAAAAGAAATAATAAAAGAACATGAAGATCAATAGATTGAACTTTGGCTATATGTAGAGAATTTGAAGAAGGAAACCAAGAGATTGCAGAATTTGGTGAATTCTTTTGAAGCATCTACTATTGCACTTTCTCCCCCCAAAATATTTTTTGACCATGGTTGTCAAACAAGTGATCCAGGTATTCCTCCCCTATAAATACTACATCAAATTGAAGAAGAATATTCTATACTTAAATAGAAAAACAAAAATGCAACTTCTTCAAATAAACTCTTGGAAAATAAAAATAAAGAATTAGAGGCTAAAGTCCAAGAGTTAGAAGAAAATTTATAGGATGCATGTAAATTAGGAGAAACTCTTTTGGCATATAGGAATCCTTCTCCCGCATATAGTATATTCTTATTTGAACAATTTTATAAATGGCAGCTTCTGCAGATCTCCTGTCATCTTCCTTATAAAATTTTGCAACCAACAACATTTTTAGAAATTTTCTATAATGTTGAACCTGATCAACAGGATTTGCTTTATAAATTTTATTTGCATGATTTGATTCTAGGAGATCATGAGCATAATAATTTTTTGATAAATCTTAATGTAAGAGAAGTTTAACTGAGAGTATTACATTATACATTCAAAAATTAGATAACATGGAAAGGTAGATTTGAGGACTATACAAATAATGTTAAGACTACAAGATTATGTATCAGACCAGCCTTTCCTATTCCCAGACTGATTAAATAGAATTTTCACTATGCTTTGTTAAATGATGAGGTCAAAACACATTATTTACAGGCTCTATATGATTGTACTATTTCTTTTGATTTGTTTTCAAGATAGAATTTTGACTCAGTAGCGACTACAAGTGTAAATAGATGGGACCGACTTTCAGTGCCTCTTAAAAGGTGAGAATTCATGTCCCCAAATAACTTAAGATGGAGTATGAGGAGAGCATCCTCAATTCTAGATTTTTTTTAGAGGTAATCAACTCTGGGGTAGAATAGAAATGGATTGGCATGAGATATAGACACCCTTTGCTGATCATACCTATTCCATGATGGCAGAGTTGGGCTCCACAATCAGAAGAACAATTTAGTATATGGAAATAGATGATTCAAACACATCAGGGATTTACCAGCAATTTAGATAAACATATAACAGATGAGTTTGATGAATATGACTTGAGTCAAAGTGTAGAAAGTATAAGCCAGAGCTATGAATGCTAATACATGTTTGCAATGGGACTTTCAAAAGGTAAATCTTGGGGGAGATGATGAGCTCAAAATATGGCTCATTATTGACATGTCATTTCTTTTAAATCATCTCTCAAAGGATATTATATTATACAAATCTTAGATTCCTAGATAGTTATTACATGGAAAATAGATATTTGTCCTGTTTATATTAAACCAAAGACTGAATCTTTACTTTGTCATTAATGTCTAATATATAGCATGTTTTAGTGATATTTTGTGTGAAGAATACTTAGGAAAAAGACACAGGTGATGTACAGTGAACATTTCATTTTGATCTCCATCCAACAGAACTATGGACTCCACAAGCTTGTTTCTATGGACTCTACAGGCTTGTTTCTATGGACTCTGCAGGCTTATTTCTATGGACTTCACAGGCTTATTTCTATGGACTCTAGAGGCTTGTTTCTATGGACTCTACAGGCTTATTTCTATGGACTCCGTAGGCTCATTTCTATGGACTCCACAAGGTCAGTATCAAGAATTATATAAGGACAATGGGAAGATGGAGACCAGATAGGATAGGGAAGAAACATTCCAGCTGGAATCAAATAAGGAAAATAATTGCCTGCTATTTTGAAGGACTTGTTTTTGATAAATTTGTATATAATCAGATTTTAGGACTATTATAGGATAGGATATTTACTTCATCAGAATAATTGGATCTCTTGGGAATCTAATCTCCTATCTTTGGAAGAATGGATCAACCAAAGAATCCTATTTCTTTGCATCCTATTTTGAGTTAGTTATATTAGTATAAAGTGTAAGACTTTCGACTATGATAGAATAATATATATTTTTTAAAAAAAGAATAGATTTTTAGAAAAGAAGAAAATAGAGGATTGAGAATTAGATAAGCATATAGGTTTCAATTAGACTATAATTATTTCATTTCTATGAATTGATACTTCAAGTTTCCAACATTGATTAAGATTTGTTCCTGAGTTCGAGAGGAGCAAAGGCCCACTCTCCTTGGTACCAGGAACTGTGTACAATATTTATGTTATATTTTACTAGTTAGAATCTTGTTACTATTTGCATTTATTTATAAAAATATCAAAACAAATTTATAGTTTAAAAAGAGCATTTTTTTATTTCATTTCTTTTCTATGCAAAGTATCTTTTCTTTTACAGTAGAAGTGTGAAGCAAATTTACTTTTGTAAGTAGGAGTGTGAATTTATTTTCCCTATAAATGTAAAATAGGAGTGTGATATTTTACTTCCAGCAAAGGAGTGGATTGATTTGATTTCTTTCTTTTTTTTAGCAAAAGTGTGAATCAGGTAATTTAGGATGTATTCTTTTCTTTAGTCAAAATTAGAATAGGATCAACAAACACCCCCATAATCAAACTTCTAGATCTATCATCCCATACCTTACTTCAGATAGTTTTGGACACTGGCCTTGGTTGGTAAGACACCAATTGAATATTGGTTAAATGAGGAGTTAGATGACACTCATCACTCATAGAGAAAATAAACCCCACATCTTTAGATGGCCATCAACACATTTTAGCTTCTACCAAGTACTTTAATAAGTGGATTTAGGCCATTCCTCTCACTTATGTCACTAGGAAGTAGATAGATAAATTCATTCATTACCATGTCATCTATTGATATGTTAACCCAGCATGCATTATATCCAATAATGACAGATCTTTTGTAAATAGAGATGTTAATGATATTTGTGAAAAATTCAAAATCAAGCACAAGAAATCCACACTATATAACCTATAAGGCAATGGACAAGTTGAGGCATTAAATAAAACCATTATATCCATTTTAAATAATATTGTCAAATACATTGGTCTTAACTAGCACTTGAAAATATTTCCTTCACTTTGGGTTTATAAAACTAGTCATTGAACCCCCATAAGATCCAATCTATACTCCCTTGTTTATGTCACATAAGATATTATCCTGATTGAGATCAAGTTGCCTTTATTGCGAGTATCGTTGGAACATATTGAAGATGATGAATAATATAGAGTCTCAAGGTTGAAATAACTAGAACTTCTTAATGGTAAGCATTTGGATGCCCTAAAAAACTTGTAAGCTTATCAAAACATATTAAGGAGAACATATAACAAGAACATTCTCCCTCAAGAGTTTGAGATTGGTGATTTGGTCTTGAAAGAGAACTAGAAGAAATAAATTTTGAACATAAGAAAAAAGGTAAGTTCCAACCTAAGTGTTTGGGACCATATATTATCATGGAAAACTATTGATAAGAGGCATATTGACTAGATACTCCAAACGCAAAGAACTTATAGAGCCCATGAACATTGTGCATCTTAAGAGTTTTTATGCTTGATAGTTTTGAACCATTGTCTATAAGACCCCTTACTTGGGGGTAACTTGTGTTCAAGCATTTTATCCTACCATTATATGCTAGACTATCCCTTATTGGACCATATTGTTTATTTTAATCTACCCTTGACCATTCTTTTAAGAACCATATGAATTTCATGACTCTACACAGTGAAAGCTTTGGACCATTAGCACTCTAAACACATTTTATCCCACCCTGTAGTATCCTCTTATGGACCATATTCATTCTAGACCATCTTCCTTTGGACCATATTCATTATGGACCATTCTCTTTGAGAACCACTTTATTTTCATGTCTTAGGCTGTTCTAACTTGAACACTTTTATCCTTTGTCAAATCATGATCTTGATTATGACTCATAGGCACTATGAACACATTTAATGCTAGTTATACAAAATAGATTAGCATGGATAGTATTTTGTAGCTTCTTTTATAGATAAGTGAAAATGAAAACCTCTTCAGCTCAAGATTTTTTCTTATTAAGATGATTATTTAGATTTATCTCATGTTACATAATTTTTTATTACTTTTTTTCTATTTGGTAGGCATTATTGCATTAACAAGAACCTCACTCTCACCAATTTACAAGTATGTGTCATTACATCCAACTTAGCTCTTATTGGAACTTCTACTCTTGGATGAGCATCTCCTTGATTAGTTTATTCCTCTAGAAACTTTTTACATATTTTATCCCAAAAGCACAAAAACATTATAAAATGATTCATAAAAGAATAAAAAAATTGTCTTACATTTTTGTATATTCTGATCCCCATGCTCTTTCCATTTTGTAAGTAATTATCTCTATGCTCTTGCCATTTTTGAAATAAATTATCTCTATGCTCTTGCCATTTTTCAAGTAATTATCCCATGTTCTTACCATTTTCCAAGACCATTCTCATTTATCCCACTAGCTTTCTATTTTTCAATACCATTCCTATCTTCCCATTTTTTCTAAAACATTAAACAAGTTTTTCTGGTCATCACTTTTTCTTCTATCCCACTTCCTGGGAGAACTAAATTTGTCCTAAAGTTCATGTTAGACCTTGATTCTATGGAACTATGTAGGCAACATCCACTTGTCTTATACATCTAGAGTTAGCTTAGCCACCCCTTCTTTTTCTTCTCTTTCCCCATTTCTTCTATGTTGTTTCCCTATCACTTGGGAACAACTTTGTGTCATTATTCTTGTTGATTTATTGTATAAAGTAATGCCTCTACTAAACATACTTGAACAATTGTTTTCAAAATGTAATTACATTTTATTTGTGTGTGTTTATTTATTTATTATTGGTGTTTTGTTGTGAATTATTGTCTCTTCATTTCTTCCTTTCTCTTCATTTATTTCTTTCTTTCCTTTGGTTATTTCTTGTTGGTCTTTTGTTTTGTTGTTTGGTCTTGTTCTTTTGTTTTGCTTCTCAAGTACATCTTGATGATCCACATAGATATGGATTATTTATATCCTAATTTCATGTTATTAAGTTGTTCTTATTTTTTTTTTAAACATTCTTGTCCCTACTTATATCCTAATTGTTCATATCTAGATTTTAAGTTAGGTTCATTTATGTTTTCTTTTTCTTTCTTTTTCTTTAAATGTAAATGGTTTTAACTTTGGTATTGGTAGTTCTTATCATTATAATTAGCTATAAATATTCACATTTGAACCAACTCAGTGCAACTGAATTGCAAATCCATTATAGGTTATCCATACTTATACTTCCTAATTTCATTTGTTATAGAAAGCACTTTATGCTTTGGTTTCGATTCTCAAGATCGATGCAATTCTGAAGATCATCTCTTAAAAAAATCAATAAAACTAGGTATTGATGGCTTATCTCACACATGACTCTACGTAATATGTGCATCTATTGGCATACATTATGAGTCTAATCGAATAATGGTCAATTTTCTTCATTCCTCATTCCATTCTCTCCCACTTTTGGGTGAACTACATTGGCTTGAGGTCCATCTAGAATATGAAGGAAATGATTAGATAAATGACATATCTCAGGTTAACTCAACCACCTTCATTCTTATTTTCATCTCTTTCATCACTTTGTATATCCTCGTATGCCTAGTATTTTATGACTATTTCATTCATTACACCATCACATCTATGTTTGCACCCACCCATATTTAATCTATGGATTAAGTTATATCCTTGAGATATTGATTGCCAATTTACCCTACAAGGGATAAAATTTTGAACCAATCATAAATCTAAACCATCCTTTAGGGGAAAATCACTCCTTATTAGTGATCAAAATCAACCCTATTAGGGTAAAATTGTTTTATCAACTGATCAAATCTAATCTACTGGAGCACATTATTATTTCCTCTCTTTGGAGACATGATTCTCCAAATTATTCTAATTATAATATCTATAGACTTTTAACCTCATTCTGGCAATATTTTAGTGTACAAGTTATCTCAAGATTGATCATTATATAAGTGTGTAGCTTACACCCTAGATTTGGGTGTGTTCAAAGTGTGTCTTTTATATTTTTAGATTGTTTCCTTCCCACTCCCCCCATCTTTGGGGGTAATTATATTCTAATTATATTTTTATCACTAATGGAATCAATGCATACAAGTAGTAGCTCATTTATATTTAATCTATTCCATGGATTAATCTCACTTTCTCTCTCTTTTCAAGAGCCCATCCTTCTCTTTCATCCATGTATGTCCTATCGAGGGGGCATCATGGGTAATTTCCTTGCAATTTATTATTGAAAAATATTTTAATTGAAAATATTTTACTTCACTGCATGTCTATCTATGCCTTCTCAAACAAGATCAAAATGTAGACATCCAATTCCTAACACGATTGTGTTGAAATTTTCAATCTTATTCAAAATTTGTGGAAATGAACAATTAAGCCAAAATCACTAAAAACATGCTAAATGGGTCGAGCTTGCCATATACAAGTATTAATTTAGGATAATGTATCCTAAATGGGGTAATGCATTTTATGAAATTATTAAATTTAATCAAATCATTTCAAGTCAAAATGATGAAAATGCATTTTGGTGTTTTAGATCACTCTTTTTTTCTAATTCGGAAGAACATAACACATGCATGTGTTATTTTGTGTCGACAACATCCTAAATGGGATAATGGTCCATATGCAGCTAAAATCACCTTCTTATTCCTCTTCAATCAAATTATTACCTATTAATATGAATTTATGACCAATTTGATTAATGAAGTGTAACCAATTTCTAAATAATTGCTTAAATTTTGATTAAACTTAATTAGACAAATTAAAAAATATATGAGCTTAAGAAATAATTCCATAGAAGTTATTGAATGTTTATTTATTTGAAATTGAATCCTATTAATTGATTCATCAAGTGAGGTCATTTCTAGGGTGGCATCCATAAGCCATAAATGTAACAAATATCAAGATTATGGATTCTCATGCCTCTTTAATGCCACTTCCTCCTAATAATTATGATAATATTTATGGACATTATTTGCATAATTGGATTAACTCATGGCCATAAATATTGATCTCAAGATGGATGGTCATTATTGAAACTGATCAATTTAGAAAATATATAAATAGAAGGGCCAAAACCACTTTGATTAAGCTTCATTTGTGTAAACTTATAATGCAGGATTCTCTCTACAAGCCATTTGAGTGTAGTTTGATAATGTTTTATTTGAAATAGGATAAATTCATTTATATACATAGCATTTATTTCACATCATTAACCTAGCTTAGTTGGTGTTCTTGAGATGGTGGAGGAGCTTGACCTTGTAGCATTATTGAAGACTTGAGTACAAAATCAAGGAAAAAATAATGTTTTAAGCCACATTTATGTAATGGGATGCTATTGGGAAGGTAAATTGTGTTTGATTTATTTTATTTTATCTTAATTATCATTTTTACATCTCATTAAATAGTTTGGCTTAGCTTGTTATCTCTTTATGCATTTTTCTTGGTTTTCATGACTAATGTTTGATCTAACCATCTTTATAATCCATCTATCTAGTTTCAAACAATCTGAATGGTTCAAACTTGATTTTATACACCTCAAGAGACCTCTCACCACCTTTAAACCTTCATGTCTAACCACCATGATTTCTCAAGGCTCTCTTTTCTCCTGACTATAGGTGCACATGTAGGAAAATTGACTACACATATATGCTTCTTGATTGTGTTTAATATAAAACACTCTTGAGACTAATATTTGCAATGAGGGTTGATTAACATGACATGATAGGCATTAAATACAACATGTTACCTTTGTTTAAAACCATTAAAATAAATAGGACCCCATGTAAATGGTGAAACTTAGTCTGGAAACTATGATATAATTCTCAACTAGCAAGATGAGAAAACTTTGCCCAATATTTGAATTTTAAACATGAAAACATGATTGAGAGCCATGTGGGAAAGGTATTTAGACTCTCAAACATCATGTATAGTACTTGGTTTGTATAGACCAACTCAAAAAAAGAGGAAAGCTATAAGATATGGGAATAAGTAGGTAAAAATGGTAGTAGACTTCTTAGCATTGGTTCAGAGAGAAAAAGTAACCAATAATTTTAATCTCAACATGAAATGGAAGTATAAAAAGATTAATAACATCCATTAGAAGCATTCAACTTGATTATTTTCATGTTGGTTATACCATCATAAAACTAACTGACTATCTTTATCTACCTAGGAGAGTGATGGAAGAATGGAATGGGTTTATGCCATTTTTGATACCTTCAAAGCTGGTAAATCATGGAAATGAATTCAAAAGACATAAAGGGTCACTTTAAAGCCTTCCACATATGCCAAAACTCTTGTATAAGTTGTACAACTAACTAAAAACTACCTCTAAATATATAATTTTATTGTTTTAACTTTGTACCTACATTTTGTCAATAATGAAATAGTATCTCTAACTTCCAATGACACATAGGATGTTTAGGTACACTCTAGAACACTTGTCTCTTTATGAAAACCATACAATCTTCATAATTGGCCCAAAAATGACCTTATATGACATCTAACCAACAAAAGACTGAAATTGACTACGACCAAGGCTAAAGACACATTATAAGACACATATCTAGGACTATAAAACATATTTTGACCCTAGTGGGCCCCTATATATTTCAAATATAGGTCATTAATGTATTTTGACTTATGGTCAAAATAGTCAACATTTGTGGTGATTTCTTAGGGGTGGCAAGCTAGCTATGCCAAAGACTAGTAGCCTAATCCTATCTAATGGGATATGGAGTCAACTATGCACATATTTGACACACGAATGCATTTGAAATGACAACAAAAAACAAGAAAAGAAACAAAAAACAAGACACTAAAGGAAACACACATGTTTTCTTAAGAACACTTATGGAACACACACACACAACAAAAACAAAGACACACTCACCTATCTTAATATTTATAAGACCTCACTTAAGGTGAAACACAACTCACCATACTTAAACTAGGGTCATATGGTTCCTATTACATCCTTTTTGCTCCATGAAATAAACTTATCATATGGAACATGCTTTTCAACAAACACATATTTATGTAGATGGTGAAATGACTTACCATGCTTAAAATTTGTTCTATCTACAAGTGTGATATTTAGAGATTTCAATGACACTCCTTCTTGGCTTCCAAGAATCTTATTTGAGCTTGCAACTTATCTAAACTTTTTCATATCTAATTGGTGCTATTTAAACTATAGATTACAAGTTACCAAAGTTGTCTTAACATTTCTCTGTTCTAGGATACAATGTAATTGATATATATGATCATCAACTTCCTCTTTTCCTTGCTATAACACAAGTGAAAATTGTTCAACCTCAGGCTAAGATCCTGATTGTTGCTCAAACACAAACCTTTCCACATTATGTTCACTAGACTCCTTCATGATTGTATATTATTTAATAGTAGCTTAATGATCATCTTCATTCATAACATGACACTCAACTTCATGCCTGATAAAACACTCAATAATGTACTTGTTAGGCTAATCAACAAACTTACTAGTAGATTCACACTTCTTAGGAGGAAAGGTTAACTTACCAAATTGTTCAAACTCTAGACTTATGGCATTAAACCTTTGTCATAGGTCATTTTCCTTTTCATGGCTATCATGTTCAAGTGAGACATTATTATTCTCACCATATTAATATATCATGCTTTTTTAATTATAATCATCATACACATGAATCAATTAATTGCCTTCAACATCTTGTGTGAAAGAATGCTCAATGATTACCTCAGATTGCTCATATGCTCCCTCATAGATGATGTATGTGTCGAGGTCATCTCACTCAAAGTAGGTGTATGGATAATTTCCATAGGTATTTGTACCATACTCATCCAAAACTATATTAGATATGACCTCAATCTTAGAATATGTCCCATCATCTATAGTATACTCCTCATGATCATTGATGACACTATTCCAATTGGAACTTTCTTCTATATAGGGATCAATGTGAAATTTAGCTAGTGGTTGAGTTATAATGGTTAACTTTATTCCATACCTTATCCAGAAGGCTAATAAGGAACAATCAACTGATATGTAACCACCTATCTTGGCTATTAAATCCCTTATAAGTTAGATAGTAAAGTGGATAGGCAAATTAATAACCATAATGTATTGAAGGATAGGTAAGTTTGGGCAATCATGAAGGAAAATTTTCAAACTCTTGACTAGTCCTACTGACTTAGCATATGTCCTACCAAGTTGTAATACTTCCTTACTATATGGTTCATATTTTAGGCCCAACTTATCAGCTACAACCTTGGGCAACACTAAAGTGCTAACTCCACTATTAACTTGTAGTTATGAATAAGCTTGTCCCACACAATGAGAGTGAGGTAGAAGGGTGGATGTCTCTCATATTGGGAAGAAGGATATACAATGTTATTAGGAGAATTGGTGATAGAAACATCACCATGACTATGCCTTGATGGTTGAGGGATAATATAAATTTAAGATAACTATTTTTTATAAAACTTCCTTTTGACCACGCAAGTGTAGTAGATCCCAAAGAGATATGGATGCCTTAGCACTTTTAATGAATTAAAAATGTTTAGAGTAGTAATATTCACCTTTTCTTGAGTCCTTTAATCCAAGGAAGTTTTTTTATCTTGATACATTATATCACCTTGAGTAGACCTTTTAACATTCTAATTTGAAGAAGGTGCATGAGTAGTAGGGGATGCCATGCTTTTAGTAATGCCTTACTACCTTATAAGAAGACTAGTTGAACTTGTAATCACACCATTAGAACCTCTTAGATCCTTCTTCTTTTCCCTTGTATTACTTGAAATTGAATTACCTTGGTTGAGAACATAGGTGTCTTCAACGAGGAAGTTAGTGAAACTTACTCTTTGAGGATGCCACCCTGTATTTTCTTGCATGAGAACTTTATCTTCTACTGATAGTTGAGGAGTGACTCCTCCTTAAGAAACCAAATGTTTCTCTCCACCTTCATTAGAATCTATGAACTAATCTTGTTGCCACTCTTCTCCTTATACCAAGTTGTTATGAACCAATACCATGGCTCTTTTGTATGATGTGGAAGTTGGATGCATTGGTAGGCTTATTGAAGCTAGGTTGTCCATGACCTCTCCTTTGCCCATATTATTAAGGTGGGAACCTATTACCTTTTTGAGGATAGGGGTAAGTATTTTGATTCACTCCAAATTATATATTGAGTTGCCTAACTTGAGGCTCTAAGGCTTTAGACCTTGCTTCCCAATCAATTGTCTCTTCTACCTTCTTAGGAGAAGTATTTGACTTAGTGTTAGCATTTTAAATTTGGGAAAAACTTGGAAAATAAATAGAAGTATTTGGAATTAGAGGCATGGACACTTTTATATAAATTTTCTATCTTTTATGAGTCCATTCTCAATTCTAATGGAAATGTCATATGCTTTAGGAAAGGTGTATCCACCCATGGATTGTATCATGATGGATATGTTAATTACAATAACCCTTAGATATGTAGGAAACAAAAATCTAGTAGGTGGTCTCATGGGAGGAGGAAACCTATTCCAAATCCTTTGGAATTTCTCATTAAAATTATGCATTGTCTCCCTGGGGGATATTTGAATTACATTGAGATGTTTGATTACTCTTATCTTCAAACCATGATATTAGTAGCTCTCCAAAATCATCCCAAGTTATGATACAACCACCAAGCAAAGTCCTTTACCAGTCAAGTGCTTGTCCTCTAAAAGACATGTCAAGGAGTTTAATAGAAATATTGACTTTAGTGAAAATTTTAAAATATATAAGTTTGAGATATCCCTAATGTGTTTACTATGAGTGACATGACTTTCACCATTGAATGTGGGAACACTCTTTATATAATTAGGGGGTATGTCATCATATGCATCAAGATGGATAAGATTTTTAGTGTTAAAGGTTAGGAAGGCATGATACCTAGTCATGTTCTCCTCAAGTTTTGTTTCACTCTCTTGATTTTCTTAGCTATCAAATTACTCTTGTTCATCAAATAGTATAATAGGTTGAGGATGTTGAACTCCAAGAGGAAGTTTAGGTTAAAGAGGTGGGTTTATGGGATTGAAAATTATAATAGAATATGACCTAGTAAGAACCATGAAGTATGAACATAAGAATATGAAAAAAAAATGGTCTAAAACTAGATGTTACCTTGAAATTAGTCACCAAATGATGAGTAGAACACCATATACAATTATGATGTTATCAAGACTAGCATTCACCTTGACAAGTTATCTTTAGGACAATGGTCCCACTAGGGATGCCAAAACTATTATCACTAAATATTTCACCCTAGAAAAGGCTGTTCAATCCTACCCTAATATTTGGGAAACATTAGAATACCTATAGGCATGTGAGTTGCCTATAGTAGATGTAGACCTCTAGATTTAAGGGCTAGCTCCCTAGCTTGATCCTTGACTGCTTATCACCTACACTAATTAATTTTTTATGTGAAAAGGGATAAAATTAGAAAATTAAGATACTATAAGAAGGTGATACACCATAAATATATCCACTTGAATACCATACTCTTTCACTAAGATACATGACCTACAACACTAGCTTCAAAGTCCTAAAATACTCTAACATTAGTATTTCAAATATGGAGGTGATATGAATTAAATTAATCAAGGTAAGTGGACCAAAGGTTAAATAATAGGAAATAAGGATAATTTCACACTTTAATGTAATCAAACACACTATATTCACTCCATATGGCCTGTTAGAGTGAAAACTACTTGCACCAAACATGAAAGGACAAAGAGAAGCCAAGGATAGATGTTTATCACTAAACTTCACCATATATCACTTCAAAAACTTAAACAAGGTGTTTGTGAACTCAAAATAAGATTTTAAATATTATTCAAGGTAAATTTCAATATCAAACCATTAGGTATTTTCCATACCAAGTGTGGAATTAGAATATATGAGCTAAAATGGCTTGTATTTGTAGAATATGAGAGAGGAAAGAGAGAAGTGGAGCTCAAGGGTCACAATTCCACTTATAAAATCATGAAAATTAGATATATTGAAGAGGGATGAAGTGTATAATAGAGGTATAGAAGGTTTTATTGGAAAAATGTCCACCTGAAGCATGACAACTCTGCAAACTTGGCGTAGAGACTTTAACTACCTTTTTGAACCTACCTTTATCATTAAGCCTCTCTTGAGCACTCCAAACAAGACTAGGGAGAGATAAAAAATGTGTACCATAAATTAAGGGTTATAAAAAAATATTTAATAGTCATCAAATGCTTTCTTAATTACTAGTATTCTTCTGGATACTTATTCTCACCATTTGCAGTCACCATCACTAGCCTTATAGGTTTATCCTTACATTTGTCACTCAAATTATCTTTATTTATCTAATAAAATCCATATAATTGGTTATATAAAACCTTTAAAGAGTACCCTTACTTCCTAATACATTAGATAGACCTTAAAAGGCCCCCTAATTAGACTTATCACTTTCTCAGTTGGCAGTCACTCTCCATTTCCATTGTTTGCCAAAGACTGCCTAAGATGAATGACTTAAAAGAGATGTTTCCATGCCACTTTTATATGATAAATGAGAATTTATAGTTATAATAGGTAAAAATTGACCCCTTATAATTATTTCATTCTTAAAAACTCCTCTACACTTATAAAACCACCAAAATCTATTAAAAAACATGTTTCATACCATGTCCATATAAATAGGGCATAAACCAATATGATGGGAAGGAGACTGAGGGATTTATTTGCAATTATAAAACACTTTCATGACCAAAATGGCCCTACTGAATTCATCTTCACTCATTTCTTTTGAATTTGGTCTCAAGCAAGGGTTTTGGAGGGTTTCTAATGTTTCAAAATCTTAAGGATTGTTCATACAATCTTGACAGTAAAACCTTAGACCAATTACACTAATATCATGCTATGTAATATCTTAAATAACTCTTAACTCCTTGGAGTCTCATGTAAATTTTCTATACTAGTGTGAGATGTTGAAGCTGGCCTCTCGAGCTTAAGAGTTTAAAATGGTCAATATTTAATAACCTATGTCATTTATTTACACAACAATGGCTCCAAATAATGTTATACCTCCTCTTAAAGGTCATAAAATGTGGTGGAAGGTTCATCTGGTGTTAGAAATGAGATTGGATCACTTTAGGGCTAAAGGTCTAATATAGGCCTAATTGGCCTAACTGTACATAGTTTCCCATAACCACCTCTGAGTAGTTTCTCAAGACTTAAAGATCTTTCATCTATTTTTTCATGTTAAAACAAACCTTACACACCTTTCATTAGTGTTATATCAACTCCCAAAACCTTCTCTTGTCATCCACCCACCAAGTCTGTAGTTTTGCCTCTCTGGAGTGCCCTCTATTTGAGATAGAATAGAGGGAACTTATGATATTCTTTTAGTCAAAAAAATGTTATGGGAGGCTCAAATAGGTTATGGGGAGACTATGGGAAAAAATTCATATCTAGATAACCTCTTTAGAGTCATCAATCAACACAAACATTTGGACAAAATCACAGAGTTGATGACTGTGCAGGATTCTTAATTTGACTATGGGTTGAGATTGTGAAATTTACCCTATTTCTATCTCTCTCCTTCCAAGAATATTTGTAATTAGACCTACCACTATGGGAGTGTTTTAATCATTATCAATTCATTTTATAAACTTTTCCAACCTCCAACTTTCTCTTTCCTCTACTTTCCCAAGCCTAGTTAGGAGACTAAGTGACTATAGGTGTATTTACCTTAGGCCATAGAGACCCTTGTAGGATGTAGTAAACAATATGTTTCATGATTAGGCTCTATTTTAAGACTTTTATGTCACCTTCAAGTCAAAAATATTCATATCATGCCTAATTCTTCAAGCTAGCACCCAAACTGACATGCTTAGAATAATGTGAGCATATAGTCAAACTATAGGTGATCATTTTGGGAACAAAAAGGGAATATTATAGGGACTACCTGAGTCAAAACCTTGCATCTAAATACCTTTCAATTTTTCCTTGGAATTAGTTTCATTTCAACTTGTACAACAACTATGTCTATAGGGATATGCTTTGATTGTGTTATTGTCAACACAATGTGTGTTGCATATTGACTATAGACACCTTATTGGAGAAACTTGGGGGACTATTTTATGTGATGACCTATATCAAAAATTGAACATCAACATATTTATTTGACCTTAGAGGGATAGTATCATTTTTGGCTCAAATAAGGTCACTTAGATTGAAGGTATGCCACTATCATGTCATATGCATGGAAAAGACTATTTGAGCTTGAACAATACTATAGATTATACTGAAAATCTACATTGGTCATTTGATTGAGATGGAGGCCTTTTATCCTACCTTATTTTGAAAAAACAACTAAAATATCATTTCAAATAATTGACCCTATTCTTAGTATGTATGATGTAAACCACTAGAATGGTTTACACTTCAAGATACTCCACCACGAGAGGACCAAAAGTAAGGTAGAATCCCTATTTCAAAGAGTTTAAGGTAAAGAATCCATTTAGTAACTTTATTTATTATAGGCATGAATTTAAGTTTGTTTTTCACATTATTACTCCATCATTTTCACAATGGTAATATCCATAATTCTATACCTCAAAGAGGCTTCAAACTAGTTTAAACACCTAATATTCGATGTTCTTCAAACCTCTGTAGGAGTGTTCCTATAGGTGTCATTGCAGTGTACAAGGTAGAACTGTATATATTGGGGATTTTGTTGTCTCAAATATTCTCAAATAATTTTAATGGTTCAAACTTTATTTTCTACACCTTAGAAGACATCTAACCACCTTGAAACCTTTATGTTTGACCACCATGATTGCTCATATATATATGTAGGAAAACTGACTGCATATATATGTTTCTTATCTATGTTTCATATGAAACACTCTTTACACTAATGTTTATAAGGAGGGGTGATTTCCATGACATGAGAGGCATGAAACACAAAACATTACCTTTATTTGAAACCATTACAGGAAAGAGGACACTCTGCAAATGGTTCAACTTGGTTTGAAAACTATGATATAGTTCTCAACTTTCAATATGAGAAAAATATACTCAATATTTGACATACACACATGAAAACATGAATAATAACCATGTGGTAAAGGTATTAAAACTCTCCAAAATCATGTATAGTACTTGGTTTATATGGACCAACTCAAAAAGAGAGGAAACCTATAAGGTATGGGAATGAGAGGCTAGAAAATGGTACTGAAATTTTTATCATTGGTTCATAGAGAATAAGTAACCAATACTTTGACTCTCACCATGAAATGAAATTAGATAAATATTACTAGCATCCTTCATAAGCATTCAACCTGACTCTCCTGCTGGTCGTACCATCAAAAAATTGACTGATTATCTCTATTTGCTTAAGAGAGTGATGGAATAATTGTATGAAAATTTTTAGATATTCAAATCTTATCAAGTATGGAAATAAGTTCAAGGGAATTGAAGGGTCATAAAAATCCTTCCACATGTGCCAAAACTCTTGCATAAGCCATACAACTAATTGAAAACTGCCTCTAACTACCTAATTTTCTTGTTCTAACATTGTACCTACATTTTTTTAGGTAAAAAATAGTATCTTTGACTTTCGCTAAAACATGGGATGTTTAAGTATAATCTAAAACACATGTCTCTCTATGAAAATTATACAAGCTTCATAACTAATGTAAAAATGACCTTATATGACATATAACCAACAAAGGACTACAATTGACTATGACCAAGGATAAAGACACATTATAAGATCCCTATCTAGGAATATAGAACAAATTTTGACCCTATTAGACCCCTATATAAGTTTTCAATGATAGAGGGTTGACTTATTTTGACTTGTGGTCAAAATAGTCAACAATTGCTATTGGGATTGGTGAAAAAGGCTCATATAATTATATAGAGAAATAGAGGGTAAAGGAAAGTCCACTTATAGTGGTTGATAACACAAGTTAACTATGGAATGAAATGTATGGGCATTTTAATTTTTAGTATTTGAATAAATTGAGGAAGACTAAGGTGGTTAAGGGAATTTCTTCTATTTAGGATAGTCATCATGTATGTATTAGATGTCAATTAGGGAAGTAAGTTAGACATTAATTTGATGTTGGTAATGCTTAACAAGCTAATAAAGTGTTGGAATTAGTTCATTTAGATTTGTATAGTCTAATACAGACACCTACCCACTATAGATTTCATTAATTTTTGTTACTAGTTGATGATTTCTCTAGGAAAAAGTGGGTATACTTTATAGTGAAGAAATTTGATTATTTTTATAACTTCATTTCTTAGAAAGTTTTGGTTGAAAAATAAGAAGTATGACCAATGAAATCTCATATAATAGATAATGGGGTAAGTCCACCTGAAAATAATTCAATGAATTTTGTGTTATTGAAGGCATACATAGAGAGTATACTACCCCTTACACTTTGTAGTAAAATAGAGTTGTGGAAAGGATGAATAAAATGGTAATGGACATGGCTTGTTGTATGGTCCAAAGTAGAAATTCCCCATATAAGTATTGGTTAGAAGTAGTGAATATAGTAGTTTGCATCCTCAATATAAGTCCTACAAAAGCATTGGATAATATGACTCTAAAGGAGGCTTGGTCAAGTCAAACTCAAGATGTAAATGATTTTAGAATTTTTGGTCTTGTAGCTTTTGTATTTATTCCTCGTCAAAAGAGAAGTAACTTAGATGCAAAAATCATAGGATACATGTGTGTTGGATATAGTGCAAACTCCAAGGCCTACATAATACTTGATGTTTTTACTAACAAACTTATGGTAAATAGAGATGTCATAGTAAATGAATAGATTCCATACTTCATAAAAATTGGTATAGTTTCAAATATTAAGTCATTATTTCCTTCAAATGATTATATTATAAGTTGTGATGTGAAATTCTAATGAGATTCTATTTCATCAGTGGAATCACATTATAGGGAGGAAATTATTTCAAGTTATTATTGATGTTTCAATAGAATAACCAAAGAAGCCAAAGTGGTTCTCTACCATAATGGACACAATAAAATAGGGAGACTTGCCACAAGGTGTGGAAGGAAAAAGATTGAGATCAGGAAATTAGTTTAGTAATAAAGGTGACATTTTTCTCTAACAGTTTATATTTCATATGCATTTGAGCCTAATTAGTTTTTAGAGGCCAAAGGGAAGCCTGAGTGAGAATCAACCATGTAATTGGAATATGATTCTTTCATGAAAAATAATACTTGGGAGATAACAAAGCTACCACCAGGAAATAAATCCATTGGTTGTAAATGAATTTACAAAGTAAAATGAAAATCATATGGTTCTTTGGACAAATACAAATCTAGACTTGTTACAAAGGGTTATGCACAAGAGTAAGGGGTTGATTATGAGGAGACTTTTTCTCATACTACAAATATGGTAAATTTTTGGTTAATTTTTGGTAATGCTACTTATTTTGGATGGTAGGTGCACCAAATGGATGTCAAAAGTGCCTTTTTGAATGGATATTTGGAGGGGTGAAGTCTACATGGTTTAGACATAGGGTTTTTAGGTTCCTAGTAAGGAAAATCTTATTTAAAATTTGATCAAGTCCCTGTATGGGCTTAAGTAGGCTCCTCGAGCCTAGTATATGAAAATAAACTCTTACCTTAGGGAGTCTAGTTTTAAAAGGTGTAATTTTAAACCAACTCTCTATATAAAGGTGTCTGGTGATGAAATATTGATTCTCATTTTATGTGTTGATGATATAACCATCATTGGGAGTATTTCCAGTTTCATTTAGTATATGAAAGCTAATATTTATTGTAATTTTGACATGACAAACTTAGGACTAGTAAAATACTATTTAGGTGTAGAGATTTGGTAAGGTAATTGTGTTGTATTAATGTCATAAAATAATTATGCCAAATCATTATTATAAATGTTTAGAATGATGGATTGTAATACAACTCACAAAACCATGTAGTTTAGATTTAAAATTTCATTAGACACTACTTCACCACTGGTTAGTGAAATAGTATATCGACAACTAGTGGGTAGTCTCATTTATCTCACTACCTCTAGACTAGATATTTGTTTTGCAGTGAGTTTTTTTTATCTCACTTCATGTCTAAACCACATGAAATAAATTGGTTATCTTCAAAATGTGTTAATATATGTCAAATTTACTCTTGAATTTGGTATACTATATACAGAGTATGTAGATTTTGAGCTTTCATGATATTTTAAGTCTCATTTGGTAGGATTGGTAGATTTTAAAAGATTACAATAAGATATGTATTCACTCTTGGTTTTGGAGTTTTATCATCACATAGCAAACTAAAAACTATAGCGGAATTATATTCAATAGAAATAGAGTATAAATCTATGGCCAGTGAAAATTATGAAACTATGTGGATAAAGAAAATATTGGAGGATATTCAGTTTGATTCATCAAAGCCTACTATGGTTTTTTATGACAACCAAAATGTTTTAAAGAAGGATAAAAATATAGTATTCTATTCCATGACCAAACACATTTAGTTTCACCATCACTACATCTGACACTTGGTTACAAATGAAGATATTAGTCTCTTTTATTGCCCCACTATAGATCGACCAGTTGATATAATGACCAAGCCACTTGATTCAAACAAGTTCATAAAAGTTAGGGATAAACTTGGTCTTATTTTTTGGTTTAGTCATCAATGGAGGGTGTTTGAGTATTATTGTAAATAACTTATGTTAATGAATAAATTATATTATATATGTACCTTATTAGTGTGGTTTTAACCACTTGGGTCAATATGTTAGCTAGTTTTATGGGCCTAGATATTTTATGCTATCTGATGTTTATGGTTCTACCACCTCCTTATGTCTCAGATGTTTCTTTTCTAGATATATAATAGTCTTCTCTATATTTTTTATGTATGTTGAATACTATAATTTATCAATCTCTTTATTGATTCTAATAGTAAGACTATTATAAAACATGAATATTTATGGGTATTTCAAACTTTCAAATATTTTCATGTTGTCTAATTTCCCAATGGATAGAACATAATACACTTGGATTCAAAGCATAGAAAGTAAGCTTCCCTTGAGAGCCACCAAAATTTTAAGTGAATTATTCACTTAATAAGATAGGTTTCAATATCTTTGGAAAATATACTAAACACCTTGAAAGGTCATAAGATTTTCAAAGAATAATAGATCTCCGAAGGAGTTAAATAAATTTATACAAGCTTTACAAGCTCACGTGATTTCCCATTTGAATTCAATAAATCCACCTATTATCATAAAAAATTTAATCATGTACTCAAATTTTATTTAATTTTGTTCCTTATTCTATACAAACAATCAAATTTCAAAGCATATGTCTATTTCATTTAGTTAAAAATAAAGCCCTTTAGTGTTGATATCATATTGTTCAATTTTTTCATCCAATAATGTGAGTTGAATAAAGTAATGTGGGTTATGTCATCGATAAAAAAACATCTCATGTCATCGATCTACCTAATCTCCATATCTTTAATCCAAAAAACTAAGAAACTAATATTTACACTTAAAATATGTATAAGGTAGGACCCAAAAAGAACTAAAAATTCAAAGGATACATGTAGAAAATATGAGATACATGAAATGATATGTTTCATATATTTTATGCCTTTAGATCAAGCCCATGGTGCTAATCTCTAGTCGTTTGATCTATTATTTATTAAAAGGATCAAATTTTAGGTATTTTTCTAAAGTGCCATATTATAAGAAAATTTTGGTGGGACCCTCTAACCTTATAATAAATCATTAATTGATTATGTGAGCCATTTTGAATTAAAATATTGACACCAAAATTATTAAATATCTTAGGTTATTAAACCAACCCTTCAATATTTATCTCACAATGTCTAATCAAGCATGTAGAAAAAACCTAGGATATATAAGAAGTTGATTAAAAAATTATTTCTCGTGCTATAGTTGTCCATTTTATTAAAAATAAAAACCAATGGAAATCTATTGATTAGAGATTTTAAACTCAATTCAATTTTAATTATGGGAAGTAATTTTTTACCCACTATAAATTTATAAAAATTTGGATAAGATGTAATTCAAGTGCTAAGGATTTATGTAACAAGGAACACGAATACATATAAGGGCTCACACAAGAAATGGTTTGCTCAATTTTAAATACCTTATCTTGTAAATCAATAATGGAATGCTTGAGATTAATATTTGTAGAGGTAATTGGAGGTGTATAATTAACATGATTACGCATAGGCGTGGATATGTATTAGAAACCAAGTGATGTTCCCAAACTAAGGCATGGTAATATGGAAGTAACTATAGGTGTATAAATAAAAATGGATGCAATTGTAAAATTACAACATTGAAATTAAGGTATTTGACTACTTGAAAAGGTAGCTCATGTGGTATAGATGTGGTAAAGTTATCTTGATGCTCAGATTTTGATGCTAGAAGGAGACTAATGATCTTATTCAAATTGTGGGTGTTTGTCTTGAAAATCTTGATGAAATTTAGATAAATATTTCACTTGATTTTGATTTAATCCATTAAACTCTTGTGGGTCAATATGAGTTTCATGTTCATTATGTACATCATAGTCCTCTTCATTATTTTCATTATCTTTTTAATGTGAATTTCATTTGTACGAGACTAAAAAATTAAATAGTAACATTATTAGTTTGAGAAAAAACATCATGATTTTCCATTGTAGAATAAACCAAAAGTAAGTTTCATATATGAAATAAGAATACCACCTAATTTAACACTGCACCTTAGAGGCATACAATACATTATAAATCAATCTATCTAATGACTATGAATAAAATACAAGCAAAATCTAGGTATCAAGGTGATCTAAGCAAGGGTTTTAATGATTGGGTGGGATCTAATATATAATTTCTCATTCATACATTAGTATTTGCTCAATATTTAGAGAACTAACTAATGAGACCAAAACATTTGTAACTCACTATATCATCTATGATATTATAGTGAGAGTAACTTATATGGGTGATATTCTCCTCTCAAGGGCATCAAAAATCAAATTTATAAAAGAGGATTCTTATGGTATAAACATATTTATATTTGTGCCTCTTAATATTCTTCTACATGAAGGCAAAGTTGATCCTGAATAACATTTACGTGCATTTCATATAGCTTGTCTAGACTATGCAGATAATGACAAATTGATGAAAAATATTTTTTTTAAGAAGTCTCAAAGAATACACTCTTTTATGATCTTCCTCTTTAATTAGTAAAGTATTTCAATATTTGTAAAATTTGTTTTTTACATAGTTTTATATTAACATTGGTGAAAACCTATTATATGTTTAAATTACAAATCTCAAAAAAGGGTCCAATGAAACCATCAATGAACATGTTCTAATATATAAGACAATGCTAGAAAATAATATAAATCAAATGGATGATAGTGATATTCGTGATATCTTCATTAAAAAAAATTCTATCTCCACTCAAAGAGTCTATTATGTGTTTTAAGTTCAAATTTTTTGATAAGCTATGCCATAGTAGTAAAGAGTATGAGGTCAAATTGCTTATTATTAACAAGCTCAACTATACTTTAAAATCTCATTCTACTTCAAATGTTAAGTTTCAAAGTAAACCAAATTATAATATCAAATCAAATTAAAGAAATAATGAAGTTAAGATTATAGTTAATTTTATCTCAAAATCAACTCAAAATATTCAATTACAAGCTCCATGAAAAAGGGAATTTAAAAGGTTACCTTCACCTCCTCATAAATTATTTTAAAATCTACTTTAATACAATCTCATCACTCTTCCTTCACCAATATAAGTAGACATGAATAAATCACAATATAGTTTTTTTTAATGGAATTGCATATTGTGACTACCATTAATGTATTGGGCATTCCACAAAAAATGTTTCAAGCTCAAACATAAGATTTAGGATGTCATTGATGAGAACATTATTGATATTGGCACACATATTGAAGAGGCTAAGCCACAAGTAAATGATAATTCAAATCTCAAAATGTATGAAATTTATTTTTCAAATCATGAAACAACAAATAATAAAGATAATTCTAAAGTAACATATGTATTTAATGCTCATCCTATTCCTTATACATATGGGTATCCACTTAATAGCATCATTAGTACCATTAAAAACAAAAAACCATCACATTATATTGTTACATTTGATGGTAGTGAACTTGTTATTGATGATTCAGAAGTACATGCACTCATTAATTGAGCATACATTGATAAAAAAATAAATACATAGTGTTATGATAGACAATGGATCAAGTGAAAATGTGTGTGCCATAATTATTATCTACTTTATTGGTTATATATATCAAGATATACAAGATAATTCTATAGTTTTAAAATCATTTGATGGTTATACACATGATACTCTTAAGCATATAGTGCTACCCTTACAAGTGGGACCTCTCATAATACCCACTCCATTCTTAGCTCTACTAAGCACTTGGGTCTTTGATATGTTATTAGGATGCCCTTGGATATTAAATATTAAATTAGTACTTTTCATAGCCTATAAATGTCACAAACACTTTTGTTGTTCCCAAAATCTGTCACTTGTTTTTGTGGACAACATGCTGATCATTTTGGTCCTGTAGGCCAAAATGGTCTCTTTATTTATTTCAAAATGTTTTGAGTAGTTAAGTTTTTCAAATATTAAATCCTTTTTATCTAAGGAAGTCACATGTTCAATATGAATGCTTTCCCAAAGGGAAGTTCAAAACACTTAAGTCATTTCCTTAGTGTTTTGAGGATGGTTTAACACTGAGGTTCAATCAAAAGACTTAATGGTGGGCTTCAAACAATTGGAATGAACCATTGAACCATTGGACCTTAAAATTTAAAAGGTTCAAAGGTTGAATGAGTTCAATAGACTTAGAGAATGAAATGATCTAGAGAGTTCAAAGCTTCAAAGGATTTAAAGAAATAGATCCGAACCGTTCAACCGTTCAACCTTGAACTTTGAAAGGTTTAAAGGGTTCAAAGAGTTTAAAGTTTAAGTGGAATATTTGAGTGAATGGATGAAGTGGAAGATTCCAAAAAGAGGTTCAACCAAATGGTTCAAATAAATGGTTTAACTGAAGAAGAAAACCAAGTGAATGCAGCCCTTTACAAAACATTGAGTCACCGAACCATTGAATTGTTGAACCATTAAACCTTTGAACCACAAGAGTTCAAGGTTCAAAGGTTCAATGTGGTTCAAGTGATCAGTGACATCCCCATAGATTTCAAATTTAGGGTGATGGAATAACCATTGATTTTCAAAAGACCTGATAACAAACTCAGCGACCAGCCAAGAAAAGAGCCAAAAAAGCCAACTAAAAGTGAAAAGATAGCCCTGAGAGCTCAGATCACCAGGAAGAGACAAAACATGGAAAGGAAGGAGGAAATGACTATAGAAAGTCCATAAATATCTATAGAATAGTTATTCTAGTATGTGGAACATTCCACGAGGTGGACATAAAAAAAAGCAAACACTCAAAGGCGTGGCCTATTTTTTTGCATTAAGTAAAGGTGAATAGATAGTCGTGTAAGTGTCATAAATAATACCAAACAACCCATGATTAGGAGGAGACATTTGAGATGATTTATAATGCCAAAGTCAAGGCTGATGACTTGTTTGAGCATGACCCTTTCATAGATATTCAATGCATTTAATTCAGCATGGGCCATTTTCATGAAAATAAGCACCCAAGTCTTTCTTGTGATTCTATATATTGTAATCTCTCATTTTTGTATAGGTGAGATCTCTCTATTATTAGAAGTGAAACTCTACCCAAATTGAAGGGCATTCCTAAGACTTTGAGCTCAGATTGTTAATCATATTATATCAATTGAATAAGAAAACAAGTGACCTTTCAGACTTTGTGTTGAAATAGCTTATGTTATCTAGGAAATTGTTCTTATGTCTTTTTTCCTAAATACAGTCTTGTCCATTTAATCAAATAAGTATAACTAGTGGAAATAACCTAGAAGGTGTCCTAAAGCTGACTGTGGGAGACTTTGTGCTACCATAATTGTCTTTAGTTTGTTGTGTGTTTTGTGTTTTACTGTAAAGGATATTGGAGAGACTTTGAGCTACATTTATCCTTTGTAATATTTTACTCTATTGTAGTTGAAGTGGAGACTATGTGCTACACTTCATTCTACTATGTTACTTTGTCCTAATTAGTGGGAGAAGTAATGAAAGACTTTGTGCTTTCATGGGTTTCTTGTGGTTACAGTTACTACCCAAGAAGAATTCCATCTATTTGTTGAATACCATTTCTAAAAGAAGAGAAGTACCTTCAGCAATTACCCAAGAATTCTCCTCTATTCTGTGAAAATCATCTATGAAAAAAGAGAGATGGATGGTAAGATTTCATCCCTGTGTCTATATATATATATAGGGAACCTCCCCTTGCTGAGAGGAGAGCTTTATCTCATTCTGGCTGTGGTCCCCACACCCATTTTGTTGCATAAATCTCCTTATATTGTGGTTGATGTAACCATTTTTCTGTTAGTCAGCTAGTGACAAAATATTCACCCAACAATTTTTGGTGACTCCACTAGAGAAGAACAAGTAGCTTGAAGCCTCAAGCTTCAAATTGAAGCAATTCCAATTTTTTTCCATTTTCATTTTACACTCTGACAGATCCACCGTACACGCAAAGCCAGAGAGCTCAAGATATTGTTGACCCTATATTTGAGTTGGTGTAGCTATGTAATTTTGATATTTTTCCTCCACCATCTTGCCTTCAGTGAACCAGGAGTTATCTTCCTATAAACGTCAGATCCCCAATACTAGACAAAGCTGCTCTTTCCTCTACTAGCAGAGCTTTGTCTATGCATATTCCATAGAGATTTATTATCCATCCTTTCAATAACCATATCATGGTAGCTCAAGGCCCCTGGGGTAATACTTTTGATTCCCTGAATCTAACCCCAACTCTACATGAACTACCCTGTAGTTCAAGAAAAAAATTTCCCAAGTTCTATAGTGATGGGAAGGTTCATCCTAATGAACATATTGCAGCCTTTTGCATAGCCTATGGTATGATAGGCATTGAATATGAAGACATAGTAGTTAGATTATTTGTGGAAACATTGCAAGGCACTATTGTATACTAGTTCTATCATCTACAAGCCCAAACAATGACTAACTGGAACACTCTCAAGGCCAAATTTGATGCTAGATTCAAACCTACAAAAGATGCACATGCCCTATTAGCCCAACTTACAAAAATGAAGAAGGAGCCTCATGAACCCATGAGAGAATTCATTGCTAAATTCAACAAGCTGAGGAATAGGATTCCTACAATTTCTCAGCCGACACCTAAGAATCTCAAATGCTTCTTCATAAATTCTTAACTTCCTGAAGTGAGTTTCCTGTTGAGGCAGGCTGGCCACATAGATCTTGCTGTATTTCAAATTTTAGCCACTAAGGTTGAAGATGATCTTATCTTGGTAGGAAAGATAAGAAGAGATCCTAATAGAAGTAAATCTTCTTCATTTTTGAATATTCTTCTACAAGCACCACTGATCCTATGGTGCAAAAGCTGGCAAATGAATTACTAGCTCTAAAAAAGCAAATGGCACAAGGGATGTCTACTCCTCATCATTATCAAGATATACCAAGGAGGATATTTCCCAACTAGTCATATCAGGACAATGCTTCCAAAACTCAAGGGCAACCAAATTGCCTTCCTCCCCCACCAGGGAAGCTTGCCATTGAAGTAGCACTAGCTAACTCAATAGTTGGTTATCTTAAAACTGAATCTAATTTTTCTTTCCAACCTAAGTTGAACCAAGAAAATGATGTTGATCTCTTTGTAGAAGGCCAAGAAGAATTAGCTGATGACTCCAACATTGGTTTCCTAAATTACCAGGATAAAGTGAGAAGTAAAGGAGAAGTGTTTGATGGATCATACGCTATATTTACTAGGTCCCAAAACTAGTCAACTCAACAAGCTGATAAGGGAAAAATAGGGGAAGAATCTTGACTAGCAATTTCAATTGCTAAATAAGGGTCTTATCTACCTTTCTAATCAAAGGGCCCAGTGAGCAATAAAAAAGTAAGTACCTCAAACAATTATGCACCTTCTACTTCAATTTCACAGACTAGTCCCACACCCAGTAAAACCTAGAATGATGGACTTCCTTCCTCTATTCCTAGTTTTTTTCATCATTTGATATAATTGACCATGCTAAGAAGACCAAAATTTAAATGTCTGAGTTTGAATTCTTGTAATCTAACCCTGAGCAGTTGGATAGGTTAGTTCAATGCATCAAAAATAAAACCATCCTTATAGGACAAGAAATTTTGAAAGTAACTCCTAGTCCCCCAAAGAACCATCTACCCAAAATAATCTTGTCATCACTCCTCCAGCTACCCCTAAGAAGATAGAATTGTTTTATGTTTTCCTACTGATAAACAGTCATCAGCTGAATAATTGTATTATAGATTCTGGTGCCTCTAACAATGTGATGCCCACCAAGGTGGTAGAATCTCTTGGTCTCACACTAACTAAAACCTTTGGGAGATGTTTCTCCATGGAAAAAAAATAATTTCCACTTCTAGGACAAATCAAAGATGCCCAATTTGCATTTGTGGCCTTCCTAGATAAGAGAATTAAAATGATAGTCCTGGTGGCTGACGTTCTAGCCTCCTACGACATTCTGCTTGGGCAAATTTTTTAAAAGGACGTTGGTGGAGAATTGAGCCTGGATATGTCTGAGGCGAGGATTCTTGTCAAGGAAATCATGTAAATGTTGCTTCCTAAGAAGGAATAGAAGTACATTATCACCCAAACGTTAGCCCATGAAGCTCAAATTCTATTTTAGTCTTCAAGAATGGGTAATTACTTTCTATCTACTAAAGACATTCTTATTTTAGTAGATGAAAATTCCATAGGTGACAATCCAAAAAATTTAGATAAGACATTAGAAGAATTGGTAGGGTTCAGTACACATGAAAAAAGATCTTCTCTTCTTAATGAAGAAAAATCTGAAAGAAGATTAGATTCTAATGATGTTTGGATTCTTAAATTCAATGGCAGCAATTATTCTACTAGCTATGAAGTTGGAGTTGTTTTGATATCTCCTCAAGGAGATATTTTTCCATATTCATACAGGTTGTAGTTTAACAACACTAACAACACTGTTGAGTATGAATCATTGTTGCTCAGATTAAAAGCTGCTCAAGATAAAGGTGTTAAACTTCTTCATGCCAAAGGAGACGCTAAACTAGTGGCTTGTTAGGTGAGAAACCTATATCAAACCAAGAATGAGAGATTATAACATTATCAAAATTTGGTGTGGGACTGCATTGAAATCTTTGATGCTTTTAGTATTTCTACCATGCCTAGAGAATTCAATAGTCGAGCAGATTCATTGGCCATCTCTAAAACTCTCTTGGTCCCTCACCAAGATTTCAAAGAAGACATGTACACGATCGAGTTGGATTTCGACCAAGTGTACCTAATAATGCTGACCATTGGCAGGTATTTAATAGTGACAACCAAATCATTACTTTTTTGGAATAGATGGATAGCTTTGAAAAGCTTCATTTTGAAGGAAGTGAATCTCCACCATGGGAATCAGCTCTGGAAACAAATTTAGAAACTGATGAAGAGTTCCTTCAAATCAAAGGGAATAAAATTCCCAAAGGATTAGTTTCTCTTGAGAAGTTATTTGATAAGCATGATAGGTGTATCAAGAAGCCACAAATGGATTCAAAATATTCCAAGGATTTTGATCAAATAAATTTGAGCACAAAAGATAATCCCAAACTGGTCAACATTGGGGATTGTTGTACCCCTAATGAAAAACTCAAATTTATCACATTGCTTCACCATTACATTAATATTTTGGCATAATCTTATGATGATTTAAAATCTCTCAGACTTGAAGAAATCTAGCACAAAATTCCTCTCAAGGTTGATTCATTGCCTCACAAGCAAAAACAAATGTAGTACAACCCTAGGATATCAGGTACTATTGTTTTTGAGATACAGAAAATGCTAAATGCAATAATTATTTTCTCAATCCATCATTCCACCTGAATTGCAAACATAATCCCTGTGAGAAAGAAGAATGGAGAAATTCACTTGTGTGTTGATTTCATAAATCTAAATCAATCATCTTTAAAAGACAATTATCCCCTACCCATCATGGATTAGCTTCTATAGATAATGACTAACACTAAGATGTTATCAATGCTAGATGGTTTTTTGGGATATAATCAAGTGGAATTTGGTAAAGTAGACCAATATAAGACTACTTTCATAACACCTTAGGGCACCTTTTCATATCATAGAATGCCTTTTGGCTTGATCAATGATGGCACTACTTTCCAAAGAACGATGGATCTTGCTTTTAGAAATGAAATGGGGAAGTTCATTATGGTATACCTGGATGAATTGATAGTCTTTTCTAAACATTGTCTTGATTATGTGAATTATCGACAATAAGTGCTTGAGTGATGTTAGAAAAATGGTATTTTTTTGAATCCCAAGAAGTCAATTTTTGGGGTTATAGAACGTAAACTTCTTGGTCACACTGTATCCTGAGAAGACATAAAGATCGACTCAAAAAGATTCCAATCCATCCAAGAGCTTACTCTTCCTACCAGTAAGACTGTGGTCCATTCTTTCTTTGGAAAGGTGAATTTTCTACGAAGGTTCATTCCTAAATTCATAGAAAAGACTCACCACATTGTCAACATGATGAAAAGTAAAGCTACTTTCAGCTGGATTAAAAAAGTCAAGTCAGCATTTCAAGACATCAAGGAAGTTATCACCCATGCCCCAATCCTAGTTTGTCCTGATTACACCAAAGAATTTGTGATATACAAATATGCTTCTGAACATATGCTCTCAACCATCTTGGTTTAGTAGAACAAAGAAGGTGTGGAGTCCCCCATATCTTTCATGAGTTGTCCTCTCAAAGCTCATGAGCTGAAGTATTCAAACATGGAGAAGCATGATTATATTGTGGTAAAGGTGGTAAAGCACTTCCATTTTTACATCCTAAACTTACACACTATTGCTTTGGTTCCTAAAATAGTAAATTCTATTTAACTCAGTATGAGTTTGGAACTAAAAGGGGCAATTAGATTTCTAAAATCTAGGAGTTTGATCTTATTATCAAACTAATGAAGCTTATGTGGGGAAGGGGTCTCTGCTAATTAATTACTAATAACTTACTAGAAGAAGCAAGGCAGGAAGAAACAGAGGTTGAAGGAATGCCTATAGTTATCTTTATCACCACTATGAATGAGTGGTATTCTAATATTGCTCATTTCCTTACCTATGTTGAGTGTCCTACCCACCTATCTTGTAAAGAAAAGAGGACTATTAAGTTGAAAGCTGCAAACTTTGTCTTGTGGGACAATGGTTTATACAAGAGGATCCTTGATGGGGAGTTCTTTCATTGTGTGGATAAGGTGCAATAGAACAAACATTTAGAGTCTTTCCATAATCTGGCTTGTAGAGGACATTTTTTTGCACCTGTGACTGCCCATAAGATTCTGTGAGCTAGGTACTATTGGCCTACTCTATTTCAAGATTCATATGCTTGGGTACGTAGATTTGAGCTATGTCAATAGTTCATTGGCAAACCCAAGTTGGTGGCATTACATCTCAATCATGTGGTGATAGAAGAGCCATTTTAGTAATGGGGAATTGATTTCATTGGCACTGTAAATCTGTCCTTGAGTGCTAGACATGATTATGTCCTCACAACCACAGACTACTTTACCAAGTGGGTGGAAGCCATTCCAGTCAACCATGCTACTTCAAAATTAGTATGTAATTTCCTCAAGAAAAACATCATTTCTAGGTTTGGGGTCCCAACCAAGATTATAACAGACAATGCAGCCTATTTCTCTTCTCATGAGATTACCTAGTTCTACTACTATTATGGGATTATTCTCTCCCACTTTTCTAACTATTATCCATAAGGAAATGGTCAAGCAGAATCAAGCAACAAGAATTTGGTGACCATTATCAGAAAGCCAGTACATGATAATCAGAGAACCTAGCATAAAGCATTACTTGACACTTTATGGTCAGACATAATTACACCTAAGAGGGCGATAGGTATGTCCCCATTTCAACTTCTATATGGTTTGAATGTAGAGATACTAATCACCTTAGAATTACCAGCATTGAAGTTGGTGAAGGTAGTAGAATATTCAACATTTGAAAGTTCCATTGACAAGAGGATCATGTGCTTGACTAAACTTAATGAGCAACGAACTATGGTGGTATACTAAATTATTGTGCATCAAATTCTGGTGAAGAGACTCTTCAACCAAAAATCAAGGATCCATGATTTTTAGGTTGGAGATCAAGTCTTGTTGTGGGATACGAGGAGAGAACCAAAATGAATGCATGGAAAATTAGATTCATTATGGAGAGGCCCATTTGCCATTCATCGTTTAAATGGTGAAAATAGTTTCTTGCTAAAATATCAAGATGGAATGCCATTTACTCTACCTCACAGTGGGTAGCATCTGAAGCACTTCAATCCTTGAAGTATCAAATAAGTCCATTTGTATATATGTATAGTCTTTCTTTGTTTTATGTTTTTTATTTGTTTTTGGCACCTTTCTTTTTGGGTAGCATGACTCCATAGCCCAATGGCATAGAGGAAGGCACTGAGATTCTGAATTCGATTCCCTTTAATTGTTTCAAAATTTTAATCGATGGAAGTTCCCCAACTGGAACTAGCTATTATTCCCAAAATCCATCACTTGTTTTTGTGGACAACATGTCGATCATTTTGGTCTTGTAGGCCAAAATAGTCTCTTTCTTTCTTTCAAAATGTTTTGAGCAGTTAAGTTTTTCAAATATTCAAGATTTTTTAGCCAAGGAAGTCATAAGTTTAATAGGTGGGATTTCTCAAAGGGAAGTTCAAAACACTTAAGACATTTCCTTAGTGTTTTAAGGATGGTTTAATGTTGAGGTTCAATCAAAAGACTTAATAGTGGGATTCAAACAATTGGACTGAACCATTCAACCATTGAACCCCACCTTCACAAGGTTCAAAGGTTCAATGAGTTTAAAGGTTCAACGGCTTCGACGAACTTAAAGAGTAAAAAGATTCAAAGAGTTAAGATTGAACCATTAAACCTTGAACTTCAAAAGGTTTAACGAGTTCAACAAGTTCAATGTACTTAGAGAATGAAAGGATCTAGAGAGTTTGAAGCTTCAAAGGATTCAAAGAAATAGATCTAAACTATTGAACCATTGAACCTTGAACTTCGAAAGGTTCAAAGGGTTCAAAGAGTTTACAGTTTGAGCAAAAGCTTCAAGTGAATGGATGAATTGGAAGATTCCAGAAAGAGGTTCAACCAAATGGTTCAAAGATATGGTTCTATCGAAGAAGAAAACCAAGTGAACATGGCCCTTTATAAAACATTGAGTCGCTGAACCATTGAACCTTTCAACCAAAAGAGTTCAAGGTTCAAAGGTTTAAAGTGGTTCAAGTGACTGGTGATGTCCTCATGGATGTTGAATTTAGGGTGATGGAATAACTATTGATTTTCAAAAGACTTGAGAACAAACTCAATGATCAACCAAGAAAAGAGCTAAAAAAGCTAGCTGAAAGTGAGAAGATAGCCCTAAGAGCTCAGATCACCAGGAAGAGATAAAATGTGTCAAGGAAGGAGGGAATGAATACAAAAATTCTAGAAATATCTGTAGAAGAGTTATTCCAATAGGTGGAATAGTCCACTAGTTGGACATCAGAAAGAGCAAACATTCAAAGGTGCATCTTATTTTTCTACATTAAGTAAAGGTGAATAGACAGCTGTGTAGGCATCATAAAGAAGACCAGACAACCCATGCTTAGGAGGAGACATTTGAGATGATTCAAAATGCTAAAGTCAAGGATGATGACGTATTCCAACATGGCCCTTCCATAGATATTCAATGCATTCAATTCAGCATGGGCCATTTTCATGAAAACAAGCACCCAAGTCTTTCTTGTGATGCTATATATTGTAATCTCTCATTTTTGTATAAGGGAGATCTCTCTGTTATTAGAAGTGAAAGTCTACCCAAATTGAAGGGCATTCCTAAGACTTTGAGCTTAGATTGTTAATCATATTTTATCAAGTGAATGAGAAAGCAAGTGACCTTTGATAATTTGTGTTGAAATAGCTTGTGTTATCTAGGAAATTGTTCTTATGTCTTTTTTCCTAAATACAATCTTGTCCATTTAATCAAATAAGTAGAACTAGTGGAAATAACTTGGAAGGTGTCCTGAAGCTGACTGTGGGAGACTTTGTGCTACCATAATTGTCTTTAGTTTGTTATGTGTTTTGTGTTTTACTACAAAAGATATTGGAGAGACTTTGAGCTACATTTATCCTTTGTAATATTTTACTCTATTGTAGTTGAAGTGGATACTTTGTGCTACACTTCGTTCTACTGTGTTACTGTGTCCTAATCAATGGGAAAAGTAATGAAAGACTTTGTGCTTTCATTGTTTTCTTGTGGTTACAGTCACTACCCAAGAAGAATTCATGTTGTTTGCTAAATACCATTTTTGGAAGAAGAGAAGTACCTTCAGCAATTACTTAAGAATTCTCCTCTATTTTGTGAACATCATCTCTGAAAAAAGAGAGATGGATGGTATGATTTCACCCCTATGTCTATTTTCAGCTTATATATATATATATATATATATATATATATATATATGTTAGAGGGAACCTTCGCTTGCTGAGAGGAGAGATTTATCTCATTCTGGTTGTGGTCACCACACCCATTTTGCTACATAAATCTCCTTATGATGTTGATGTAACCATTTTGCTGTCAGTCAACTGGTGACAAAATATTCACCCAACAACTTTCATGGTAATCAAGTGGAAAAAATTCCAAGAAACTAATACGAATATCCTTTGGAATAAATGATATTTACTACTCCTACAAAACATTTGGAAGGCACATACATTGAGCAATGTGGTATTGAAATATTCTATATAACTATTAAATATAATATTACAAAATTAGTTTCTCCATATATTTATGAGCATGATATAGTTACACAAGAACATATTACATAATCAACATCTCCATCTATTTATGAGCATGATATAGTTACACATGAGCATATTATAGAATCAGTTTCTCCATCTACTTATGATCATAAAATAGTTACACAAGACCACAATTATTTAGTTCTAAATATAATGGCATAATATCCTAAGCAAAAAGTGGCACCTAAAAAAGTCTTCATCTCCTAAGGCATCACAAGTTATTCAAAGAGCTTAACCATAAGTACAGGTTGTTACATCTCATATTACACATGAGGATACAAGTTTACTTAGGTATATGAAAAATGATTCAAATGGTTGTATTATAACACATTAATCTAAAATTGGCACTTCTTATTCACAATAATACATTTCTTCATACCATGCTATGAGTTATGCATACATGACTCCCATTACAAATATAATTGGTTAACTACTTGAAATGTACTTTGTACATAACTTCTTTAATTTTATTTCATTAATAATTATTTTATCCCAACTTTCAATCATTATTCTATCTCTTGTATATATTTTTCACTTTGGTTACTTTCCCTATTACATTTTCAAAATGATTTAAACAATATTAAACACCTATCTTACATTGCTTTCAATAATCATTATTTACAATAATCCATTTTCCTACTATTGTGTATTTTTCATACCATGGATTCTTTTACAAACACATAAACACCTCTACCTATTCCTATTTTTTTTGTGAGCACACATACATTATTTCCCATTTAGGGGGAGTGTATATTCTTATCCACATTTGTGCTGCATTGTCGTGACTCGTTTACACATACATTGAGGGAATCTTCATTACCTTCTTTATTTCCACTATATGATTTAGCACCTTGTTGTGGATTATTTGAATTCATAATTTTTATTTTATTTTCAAAACCTTGATTATTAACACTTTTAAAATCTTTTCAATTAAAATAATCTAAAAATTAGAAAAAAAAATGGCAAAATACTAAAAAAAACATATATGTCAAAAATTCAAAAAAAATATATTTTATAAATTTCAAAACTAGGACCTCTAATCATTTTTCTTATGTTTCTAGCTACTTATTTAAAAAAATTATTTATGCTATGTTAGGCAGATAAAATATTTCAGTTATTAATACACAATGCCTTTCACAAGGTATGTGAGAATGATACAAGACATACTAACACAGTTTTTTGATGTTGAGCTTCCTTTTTACCCAACAACCTTGCTAAGTTGGGGCAATTTGATCATTCTTCATGAAAATTTCAAAATGTTATATAAATACATAACCTTTCTACCATGTTGCGCTACATATCATACAAATCTTCTATTAATCACTTATACTTTACATTCCATTATATGAAAATGTTATTTGCTAACAATGACATGGATACATATGGGTAATGTAGACTAGTCTCATTTACTCTATAATTATTTATTGATTTATTACATGATAAATTAGGACTTGTTTACTTATTATGTGTGGCCCTTGGCCTTATATACACATTATATAAATGGTATTTCTTGAATGGTATTCTCATACCATTTATGTGTGGTCCTTGGCCTTGTGTGTTTATGCAATATTCACATGTCCCTTGTGTGTAGCATTTAGGCCTTATATGTGAAATTATATACAAATTACATGAAATTTTATGACAATGATTGTATTCTCATTTCTTTTTATTATGGTTATATGATTCATATCATGCATTACACTTATGATTTACTCTTAATTTGGTTCCATGATACATATTATACACATATTGTTTATGTGTTTCAATGATATATCTATCTAACACATGTTAAAAGTACTACTACATGATTATATCTTTCACATATGTTTTATTTTGAGATAAGTGACTTTTAGATTACATCCCTCATCTCAAAATGGTAACATCACAATAGACTTATCTTAATAATTCAAGCCCCATGAATAAAAAATCTAGATCCATTTGTAGTGTTGTGATTCATATTCATGTTAAATGCGGGCCACATTAAAGTCTAGTAAAACTCAACATCTATTATTTCACTTTAGCACCCATGTTTTAAAGTTTCACCCCATATTATATTTCAAGAAAATTTTATGGTTCCATATTTCAATTATTTTATAGAGTACTCTACATATTCAAATGAGAGTTAGAGCCTACAATATTTCCAACTCAAGGGTTTTCACTAGTTTTCAAATTAAGACATGATTACTCTCAATTCACCATAGGTTTCAAAATTTATCCAAATTCCTCAACAAGGGATCACACATAATTCTCCAATTTTAATTTCTAGGTTAATTAGATTACATAATATTTCAGCTGTATAATTTTTTTTCACTCTTTTCATATTTCAAATTGCAAGTTTTAGATTTTCAATTTTTAAATATGGCCAAAACCACTTTCAGTGGCATTGTTGTAAGTTTTGCATTAAGACATCTTGCACAATCAAATTTCACATCAAAATATAATGTGTATATACACACTTAGGTTTGTATATATTTTAATATATTAATTTCACTTTATTGCATCACTAGAATAAAGTTGGGGTAAATATATACACTCAAATTTAATTATTAAGTGCTTGACAATGTTTAATCTTGACATCTTTACCCTTACTTGGTCTATTATCCATTATATTAACTTACAATCTCTATGAGAGCATTCAATATTATATTAACTATCTTAAAACTACTCAAAACATCATTTAGACATTCATATTTTACTTAAAGAATCATGCAAGACTAGTTCCAATAGTCTTTATCCTTTTCGGACATGACCATACTAGGTCAGGCAGAGCCACACTACATACGTGTCCCATGCACTCCAACAACAAATTTTTAAATTTGAGATGTCTAATTTTACCCCTCATGTTATTTTAAAAAGGTTATTTAGCTAAAATATTCAAAATATTCCTCTATATAATTACATCAAGGTTTGTCCAAACACATCTAATAATCATTTGGAAATTCTATTGTATACAAATCAAAAGAACACTATTTTTTCTAATTCAAATGCTGATTTATTTTAATAGTCATAGGGAAAGTCTTAAGTATTTTATTTTAATTTAAGGTCAAACATTCAAATAAATCTACTTATTTTAATTCATATATCAAAGTTAATATTCACACACTCACTCTAAGAGGGAGAACTAAATCATCCTGAGGCCCTTTTGGGATATGTAGGCAACATTTAAATTATGCATGGCTTTCTAAAGCTATCTTGGCTATTCCAATAACTTGATTTCCCACTTTTAAAATTTTATTTATATTTGGTTTATTGTGTATGAGCTATGGTTTATATTTATTAGGTATTCTATGCAGTAAGTCAAGACACACAATCAAACCATAAACCCTCACATACAAGCGTGCACACTCAGATCAAATAATCAATTCAAAAATTAACTAAGATGCCACAATAAATAGATAAGGTCAAAATGTGGCCTTGTTCCAACATAATTTGAATTATTACTTTAATTTATGACATACACCATGGGTACTTATAATTAATTTATAACTTGTATAGTTAATATACATTAAATTTGGGCTAGGTTTACATATCTATTTTTCAATTTACTATTTTTAGCTCATTTCAAATGTTATACATATCTATTTTTCAATTTACTATTTTTAGCTCATTTCAAATGTTATAAATTTTATATTTCATATTCAGATCTGTATATTTATGTATATCTAAATAAATGTTTGATAGTTTATTGTTTCTTAGCATTTCATTATTAAATAAAAAATAAAATAAAATAATAGTTATGTAATAAATTTGAAAGGAAACATAGAGTAAATGAGACTAGTCTACATCAATTATATGCATCAATGCCATTGCTAGCTAATAACATATCCATGTTATGCAATGTAAAGTATGAGCGATTAGAAAAAAAATTGTATCACATACAACTTAACATAGTAAAGAGGTTGTGGATAGAGACAATCTATTGAAATGTTCACGGAGAACAAAGATATGCCCCCAACTTAGTAAGGTTGTTGGATAAAAAGGGAATCTTAACATTGAGAAACTATGTTAAAGTATTTCCTATAAAACACACACATACCTAATGAATAGTAGTGTGTTTATGAAAATTGAAATATGTTATCTACTTAACTTGAAATAAATAACATATGGAAAGAAGTGAACTAGTAACAGAAGAAAATTCTTAGAGGTCACAATTTTTAAATTTGTGAAAATATTTTTATTTTTGTTTGAATTTTTTATATATATGATTTTTTTTTAGTTTTTATATATATTTTAACTTGAAGTATTTGAAAATTTATAAGAATTAAGGATTCAAAAAAAAAAAAAAAAATGGGAGAGATTCAGACAATCCACAACAAGGTGTTAAAGCATAGTGTTGTGGGGAGGAAGGCAAACAATATGCCCCCAATGTATGTGTAAAGGAATCATAAAAATGTAGCATAAATGACAGATAAACAGATAAGAATGTACATGTCCTCAATGGGCAAGATATAATGTGTTGATGGAGAATGTAAGATTAGATAAATGTGATCATGTAAATTCAAAGGAAATTATAATATGATATATATGTCACAATAAGTAAGTGGACTACCATAAGGAATGTGTTTTATAAGATAATTGTTTTGGATTGTTTGATTTGGTTTTTGAAAATCAATAAGGAAAGTGCCAAAAATGAAGATAAAACAAAGATCTAGAAGAATGATTGGAATTTGTGATAAAATAAGTAACAACAAAGTAAAAGTAAAAGTAAAAGGTTGTTTACAAAGAAAAATGTAATTAGCTAGCTAACTATGTATGTAATGGGAGGCATGTATACATAACCCCAGAGATGATATGGAGTTACTTCCTATAAATAAGAAGTGCCAACTATGGATGCCTCTTAATCTAAATAAAATAAAATGTTTTAATATAACCATCTGAATCACTACTAATATACCTATGTAAAATTATATCCTCATGTGTAATAGGAAAGGGTGTAGCTACTTTTACTTTTGATGATGATTTCTTAATAACATATGGTGCCTTAGGAGATACAAACATATTTTTAAATGATAATTTATAATTAGGAGAATGTACCATACTTTTTGAAATTAACTAATTATACTCACATGTAACTATAACATGTTCATAAATACTTGGAGAAATAAATTTTATAATATGCTAATGTATAACTAGATTATGCTCATAAATAGATGGAGAAACCAATTCTGTTATATGCTAATGTGTCACTAGATGATGCTCATAAATAGATGGATAAACTGATTCTATAATATACTCTCAAATAGTTTTATAGACTACTTCATTACCATGTTACTAAATTTATGTACTAATCAAATATTTTGTAGGAGTAATAAATATCATTGGTTCCAAAGTATATTCATATTGGATTCTTATAATTTTAACCACTTGATTACCATGAATATATTTGAGACACCTATGCAATGTATAATGTACTTCTATAATAGTTTGTATCTAAGGGAATCATAATAGCATATCAAAGACCCCCGTGATTGTAAAAATTAAAAATGGAGTGGGAATTATAGATGTTTCACTTGTAAATGAAAAAATTTATGCCTAAGAGTATCCTATGTATGACCATAAAATGTTTTCACAACTCTATAAGTATCTTATAAATCTTGCTCTATATAACCAAGAGAGTATATGAGTGTAATGGTGCAAGCATTTTCACTTAATCCATTATCTATCATAACACTTTGTATGGATTGCTTATTAATATTTGATTGAATAAGGAGTGCATTTCTATTTAAAGCACGATTGAATAAGGAGTACATGTCTATCTAAATCATGATAAATAACTTCACTATTATCAAATTTGATCTAGGATGTGATGTTTTTTACTTGTAATTATACCAATTATTCTATAAAGTGTATGGCCATATGTATAAAAGGGAGGTTGAGCATTGTATACATAATGTACTTTATAATTAATCCTTGTTATTGTTAATTCAATATTTGGAAAATAATATTTGTAAATTTTGAGATTTGAATTGCCATTTTCTTGTGGATTATCTTCTTTATTAGGTGTGCTAATATAAATAATACTCTCATCAATGAGATCTTGAACATTTTACTTGAGCTTGAAACATTTATTTGTGGAATGTATAATGCATTGATGATAGTCATCATATACATTACTATAAAAATTTATAGATTGTGGTTTAGACGTGTCTAATTCCATTGGTGGAAGAAGATATATGGGATTGCATTCAAGTATCTTTTTTTAAAATAAATGAGGAGTTGATGGAAACATTGAGAATTGTCTCCTTGGTGGAGCTTGTGTTTATATATTTTATGTTGGTTATGAGATAACATTAACTATAATCTTAGTTTAATTGGATTTTATATTATAATTTGGCATGATTTGAAACTTGAAATTTTAAGTATAAGGAATGTTTGAATTAAATTTTAGCTTATCCAAAGTAAGCAATTTTATATCATGCTCTTTGACTATATGGCATAACTTATCAAAAGCTTTGAACTTATCAAACATAATTGAATCTTGGAGTGGAGTTAAATTTTTTTGAGAGAATATATCTTGGATCTCATTATCAACCATTTGATTTTTAATTTTTTATATCATAGTATTTATATTAGAACATATTCATTGATTATTTCATTATACCCTTTTTTTTCCTTGTAATTTTAGTATCTCATATCTTTTCAAAAATGTTGACAAAAAAGTGTGTCAAAAATTGATTCTCAAATGGATTTAAATCCTTTAATTATTGAATAATAATATCATAAAACCATTTAAGATAATATTCTTTGAGACTTATTAGAAAGAGCTTTGTCAATAATTTGTCATTATCTACATAGTCTAGACAAGTTGCATGGAATGCAAGCAAATACTATTCATGATAACCTTTACCTTAATATAAGGGAATTTAAATATCCATAAATAAAAATCATAATATAAGATACAATTTCATGCTAAAAAGGGTTATATCACAAGGAATATGAATCCATAGAGGAGCTAGTATGAGAAAGAGTTTTCTCAATTTGAGATAGCTTAACTTGTAAGGCAATAATTATATGCTCAAGATTAGTATTTGTAGAGGTTATTAGAGGAGTATAAATAAAATTATTATTAATATTCATGGATAATTGTTATAATCCAAGTGATGTCCCCAAACCAAGGGATGATGCTATGGAAGTAGCTAAAGGAGTAGAAATAGGAACATGTGTACTAAGTGGAGGTGAAAATATTAGAAGAGTTACCTTGGGAACCTTTATTTTATTCATATTTGGAAACATATAAGAGTGATTCTAAATTTTATATATCTTCACTATTATATTCCATAAATTTTGCTTCATCAATTTCACTAGATGTTTCCTGAGTATTAGGTTCTAAAATGAGAGCCATAATGCACCTTTCAAGAGGGTTTGAAGTAAGAAATGGAAGATCATTTGAAGTTAAGGATTTTAATAAATGTATAATATATGCTTCCTCTTGTTCCCAAGTCATTTTATACTTGAAAAAAACTATTAGAAAAGATTAATGACATGATATAATAGTGAAACTATTTGAAATAGGAAGGTCATGAAATTTCACCTTGTTTAATATAACTTATGTATTAATTTGGCATTGAATCAATGTAAAAAATAATGGATAGTATTTTTAAAGGTAATATAATATGTAATAATGAATTTCATAATGATATGTAACTTATTAAAGAAACATTCATTTAATGATCCCATTATGATAATACAAGCAAAAAACAAGGTATAAAGGGTGATCTAGATAAGGGTTTAAATGATTATGTGGCTCTCAATTATATTTTTTTGTTCATATATTAGTGTTGGCCCAATATTTTAGATCACAAACTATATAGGCTAAATCATACCAGTAACCCATTATACCTTCTTGGAGGGTATGATTAGAGTAATTTCCCTAGGTGATACGTTCCTCTTAGGTGCACCACAAATCAAATGGCTAAAGAATATTCCTATGGTGTAAACAAGGGACCATAGGAATTTACAATTTACCATGATTGGTAAAAGAAATTCCATGTATATAATTGTCTCTAGGTCCTGAGTATTGGGATTGTATCCCTCACTTCATGGTGGTAATAAAATAGGTCACCACTTAGTAAAAAATGACAACTCTCTATGTAGGTTTACAATTGCCCGAACACATATGCTAAAAATAAGTATCAAGTCAATATAAGATAAAGATAAAATAGAATTTTAAATATTTTTGTGCATAAATATCAATAAATTTCAACCTGAGGTCAAAATAAAATACTTAAGTGCTAGATTTTATCCAAAGTGATAAGACAATTTTGTCAGTATTAGATTAATATCCAAGGTCAAAGAATATCCAGTAATGGTGTAAGATTTATATCCAAGGCTGAATATTATTTTCTTTTAGTGTCAAATTTACAAAAAATATATGAAATTATAAGATAAAAATCAAGAAAAAAAATAAGCAGTGTTGCGATAAAAAATTATGGGTTCACCATTATGTTTAATGGTTTTTTTATTTGAAAATAAATGTAATACACCACTAAAATTTTGAAATAATAAGTTAAATTAATAAATATACAAAACCTAAATGTGAAATTTAATAAAAAATAAAAAAATGAAGAGATTTTTAAATAGTAACTTCTAATTATATGTGTAAACCTAGATTGGATCTAATTAATGCTAATTGTGTAGAAAGATATCTAATGTAAAACTGGCTAAAAATGCCTATAAACTATGCCCCAACTAAACTTAGAATTATGCAATGTATTATGATAGAGCTACACTAGGGTGGATAAGGGCACACTTTGGCTTTATTTGATGATTATGGCTACATCTATGTTAATAATGTGGATGATTTTTCTATTTGAGAACTTGTAGATATTTGAGAGGCTTTGATGATAACCTACAAGTCTCAATTTGATTCATGGAACTGTCTATGATAAAAAAAAACTCTAGTTCATGCAAATAAATCAAATAGAGATCAAATACATAGGGGAAAATCTACAACAAGAATAACTATGTTATCCTAGGAAAACCTTGTGTAATCTAAGTGTTGCCTACATAACCCAAAAGATCTTCAAGCTAATGTAGTTCTCCTCTAAAATGAGTGTGTGAATATTGATATTTTCTATATGGATGCAACTAGTATATTGAATTGAATGCTTGATGATAAATTTCCTTGGAATGTACTAAATAAATTTAGACTTGGTCTATGATTGTTAGCATAAGTCAAAACTTAATCTGGAAATATTAGTGCCTTTTTGCTCAATGTGCAATAAAATTACCAAGTGATTGTTAGACATTTATTCAATAACCTTGGTGTGCTTATATAGAGGAATATTTGGAATTATTATATTAACCAACATTTATAAAAGCATAAGAGGGCCAATATAAAACATATATAATTTTAAAATTTACCATTAGAGCATAGGGGACTAGGTGCACTAGTGGACAAGGTCTGGTTGCAACCTTATCCACCCTAATGCAGTCTTGTCCCAAAAGGATTGAAACTATGGGGACTTGGTTGATAAAAACATGTAAGTAGAGTAAGTAAACTTGGATGAGTTTATAATAGTTTCAAGATAGTAAGTAGAATGGTAACGGATCTTATAGAGATTACAAGCTAACATAATGATAAATAGACCAAGCAAGGTAAGAATGTAAATATTAAACATTGTCGAGAACTTAATGATTAATTTTGAGTGTCTACACAATCTTGTGGTTGATGGATGAGGTGGTAAGGGCCATCTATAGTTGGCATCATATTATTCATTATTTTTATTTCATCGCTCATATCAGTGTTTGCACAATGGAATTATATCTAGCTATGTTATGTTTGTTATGATCTTAGAGGTGTTTGATTTCAAAAAATATTGTCAATGATTTACTGGGTCATCAAACTCTATGTGTATTATGATATCATGTTTTATTTTTACCAATCTTAAATTAAACCATGTAAATTTTGGTACATAAACTTAGATTTATTTAACCTAGGGTTAAAGAAGACTGAGTGGTAATTAATTTTGGTAACTTATTACTGTGATAAAGTTATTATATACCAAGTTTATTCCAATTAAGTATGATTATATATTGATTAATTAGGGTTTTGTAATTATGAAAAAAATATGGAAATGAGATTAGTTTTTCTTGGGGTAATCATTTAGATAGTTGACTTGGATTCATGCATGAAGGGTTTTGTAATGGAGCTTCCATCTAAGGGGTACTAGAATATGAGTGGATTTGTTCATTTATGAGTAAGGATATGCATGTGGTGGTAAGGTCGTAATGAGGGGAGTCAATTTTGGACCATGAAAATCATGCATAAGATTAAAAAAGAAGATAAGTAGGGGAGGAAGGAATGAATGGGGTATTGAGTTCTTAAATTCAAGGAATATGACATGGGAAAGGATTTTAGATCAAAACTTAGAACAATGAAATGAAATTAGGAGGCTCAAGTGATAAATCCATACCTATGGTTTGGTTTCTTTCTCAATGTATATTAATATGAATAGGATTTAATTTGAGGTAAATAGGTTTGATGCTTATATGAATAAATTCTCAAACTATTACCCTAGGGTTTTAGGGTTATATAACTTAGGGGACAGCTATTATCTAACCCCATACCTATTACCCTAAGACTCCAATCCAAGGAACACCAACTTAGTCTAGGCCATATTTTGAGAGTTATATATAAGTATGTAACTATATTTTATTATTAAAACATAGATACATACATTTGTAAATATCTACAGTCATAGAACCAGCTTTAAATGGGAAACAAACATTTATTTTGATCTATGGCTAATGTTTGATGATAAGATAAATTATGGGGATTCATATAAAACATTTAATTATTTTTATTGAAGAACTATAGGGTTAGATACTACACTTTATGAAGTATGATGTGGATTCATGGTAATCTCAACTGTGTTTTGAAATAATTTAGGTTTGACCCAAGAGTCTTAGTCTATAAGAACATAAGTATATGTTATATGTGTATGTATGCATGCATGCATATATGTATGTATATGTATATGTATAGGTATAGGTATATATGTCATCTGGACTATTTTTGAATAGTTGTATAAATTCTTGGAAAGGTTGGAAATCTTGTTATGTATTTCTAGTTTTCTTGGAAATGATTTGATTAAAATACGT
>JARHVA010000744.1:1327500-1462500 GCA_037957365.1 Torreya grandis | reverse complement strand
AATATAAGCATTATGTGTGTGTACATTCAAGGAGAAGATATATAGCTCGCTACAAAAATTTCCATTTTATCAGTTATAAAATCTACTGAACCTTATCCTTCCCCTTCCTAGAATGATAAAATGGAGTAGGAGAAGCAATAAAAATAGGTACCAAATGAAAAATTATATGATCTATATAAATAGGAACAAGGATAGTATGCCATAATCTCAAAAGAGTTTATTTAAGAGAAAGAGGAAGTAAATAGTGTGTTTATTCAATCATATTAGTGGTAAATATATATGGCCCATGAAGAGACTAGATTCATTTGAGTTAAATTATAGATTGAAAAATATTAAAGGGAGTAGGTGATAAACTACTAATTTAAAAGTGGAGAAAATTAGGTTTATCATGGAAAATATGGAAAGAAAATTTCCCCTAATAACCAAAGGAATTTGCCTCATAAATTTAAAGTGTCCATGCCAATAGTATCCAATATTCCATGTACTAAGATCTCATCAAAACCTTCAAATTTGAATAAAAATTATAATTTTATAGAAGATAAGTTAGTGGAATCCATCTTAAATTCAATTAAAAAAGGAAAAGAAAAGTGAAAAAATAGATAAATTATAATGAAGAAAAATGCCTTAGTCTCAAGTTTTTAAATAATTATTGGCATGTGTGTGTTGCTTTAGAAAGGATTCCGTGTAAACAATATAAAAAAATAGGCTAAAAAAATAAGTAAATACATATCAAAAATTATATTTAAATGTCTCATTGATAGTTAATGAATTTAAAATATGATCTCATGTATATTCTATGAACTTGTTTTTGAATGCCTTAAAAAGATGAAAAAAATGATGTGACTAATAACATCATAAGGCACATAAATCAAGGGAAGATATAATTCATGAAGATAATAATTTTATTAAACTTAATAAAAACCTTATAAATACATCAAAGAATAAAAATGGGACTATAAAAGATAGATGGGGAAGCTGGACCTATTTATGTAAGGAAAGTTCTTCAAAACATTGCACATTGCCTTAAATATTTATAGAGTAAGACTATTCTTAAAAATAGATCTTTAAGGGGATTCAAAGGTTTCAAATATTTTCACACTAACTTATTTCAAAATGGATAGAACATGTTTCACATGGATTCAAAGCTATTTCCCTAAGATCCACCAAAATGTAGAATGAATTATGCCCTTAGTAAGAAAGGTTTCAAGCTCTCTTGACAAAATACTCAACTCCATGAAAGGCCATAAGCTTTCCCAAGAATAAAAAATCTCTAAAGTATCTAAGATCAGGTGATTTCTCATTTAAATTCAATCAGGCCACCTATTATAAAAAATAATCTAAACATGTACTCAGATTTGATTTTTTTTCTTAGTTGATTTGAATAATAATTTTCAAAATTGGCTATTTTCTATAGCTAAAATTAAAGATTTTTAGTGTTGATCTCACACCATTAGATATTCTTTCATCTAATGACATGATTTGAATAAATTGATGCACGTGGTGTCATTAATCAAAAACCACTCATACCATTGATATGCCTAATATCCAACCATTTGATCTAAGAAAAAATATTTAAGATTAAAAACTATGTGAGGTGGGGCCCAAAGATAATCGAAAAAATAGAAAGAAATGTGGTAAGCATGAGTTGAAAGATAATAATCTACTACACATATTGCATTTCAATGGATCAATCCCATGGCACTATTATCCAGTTGTTCAATTTGTAATTTATTAAAAGGCTAAAAATTAGGTAATTCCTCAAAGAAACACATTATTATATCATTTTTGTGAGACCCTCAAACTTTCTGATTTAGCATTAATTGTTTATGTGGGTTGTGTTTAATATAAATGATGAGACTATAATTTTTAAATATCTCAAGTCATTATATCATACCTTTAACACTAATTTCACATCATATAATAAAGCATGCATAAAAAATAGAGGAAATATTGGTATATGATCACAAAACTATATCTCTCATTATAATTTTCCATTTTATTCAAAATATAGCCCAATGAAAATATCTTGATTAGAGATTTCAAACTTAAGTCAATTTTAATCAATGGAAGTAGTATTTTACCCACTATAAATGGATAAACCTTCACCAACTCTAGTTAGATGATTTAATGGCTAAGGTACTTAAGGAAGTCTCTTCTAGTGTTCATGAAAAAAGATAATTGACCATTGAGTTGTACTTTTTATAAAGTACATAAAATTGAGATAGAAGAGAAAATTTCATAAAAATGGCATGGGATATTCCATTCAAATATGTTATGTATGTAAGATGATTTTGAGGACCATATTTTACTAGCATAAAGGACTAGTATGAAGAGCTATATCTTGAGAGGTGTTGGTGCATTTATTTACTTTATTGAATTTACTTGTATTTATTATTTATATTGGTGCACTAATTACTTATTGTAATTAGTTTATTATTATTGACCAAATTTTGACCCTATAGGTCAAAATTGGGTACCCCTATATGAAAATTTAGTTTTCAGATCTTTTAGGGGTAAATATCATGTCATAGTGTGATCTCAAGTTTATTAAATGTAATATGAATGCTATTATCTTTGATCAGTTTGTTGTATAGTTCCTTTTACTTTCTTTGAGTCATGCTAACAGGTTTGAGTAGAGCTTAAATAGCATTTTCAAAGTGCCAGATCTTGCACATGTAATAGTTGCAAATGAAATTGATCATGTGGGTTTGTTCATCCTAGTTAAAAGTTCTTATGTACTAAGTCTGAGGTCCTTTGCAAAATCACAAGAAAAAAATTTCATGTTCAAAGACTTGCTTCAAAAAACATTTCTATACTTAGTCAAGCTTGGCCATCCACTTCATGGTTTTCCTACTAGGTAAAATTTCTTAGCGTTCTTTCTTTCAGAGGTTTTGTTTTCAGGTTTTCTGTTTAAGTGTTGAGAATTGTCTCGAACATTTTGTCTGAAAAAATTTCCTTGAAAGATATCTTTTCAAGCTGAAGGGGTCATTTTTAATTTTTTTGAAGGGCACTTCAAATTTTTTGAAAGGCACCTCCATCTTTCTAAAAAGGTCATTTTTAAATTTTTTGAAGGGCACTTCAACTTTTCTAAAGGGATGTTTTCAAAAAGTTGAAAAGTACTCTATCAAATATCCAATGGGTATTTTTATAGGAAGGTGGACCAAATAGAAGTTCTAAAAGGTGCATCCAAATCTTTTTGAAGGTTATTTTTCAATCAAGGTGCCCTATTCAAAATTCTAAAGGAAATAATGTGGAAAAAGAGGCCAAAGGATTTGTTTCGAGAAAAATCTTGAAGGAATTTGTTTGGGAAAACTATCTGCAAAAATTGTCAAAAGCAAAAAGCCCGAAGGAATTCTTTTGATAAAAGTGGCCAAGACAAATATTCTTGAAGGACACATCTAAAGCCAAGTTCCCCAAATGGTTCTATAAAGGATATCTTGAAAGCAAAAGTGTCCCACACTTTGATTCACTGAGCACTTTCCATGATTTGGAGTGCACTTTCCATAGTTAAATAGCATTTGGCAGAAGTTTGAAAGAGACTTAAGTTTGAGGGAATGTTTCAAATGAATAAGGAAAGTGATGGCCCTACAAACATCAATTTCAAACTATAAAAAATAGCCATTGGATTCAAAAAGACTTGGTGAGAACCTACAAGAAAATATAGAGGTAAAAAATGGCAAGATCTTGAGCATCTGATGTAGACAAAACAAGTGAAAAATAGACAGGTTGATGTTCAAGTTATTGCTAGTAGTTGACCCAAATCAAGGAGCTTCCACAAAATTGACAAACACATGTGTCCACAAGATAGCTAGAAGTTAGAAGGATTATTTTCTAACTATCATCATGAGTTTCATTTCTTATGAATAGTGCTATGTGTTAACTCTCCTATTTTTAGTTTCAAACGTTCATGGATGGTCTTTGATGGAGACAACTTGTTGTGCCAATTCTGAAGGTTTTATGCCACTTTTCATCATTTTAATGACTGTTTCAGATAAATAGACCTCCTAACATGGCATGAATCCCCTCACCCCTCTTTCACATGCAATTGTAACTAATTTTCACTTGGTGACACATGTCCAAGTGACTCTTGGACTTCCCTTCTCTCTATCTTCCCATTTCTTCTATAAATTCTAGCCTTTTGGCAATTATATGGATGACTCCACTTGGGTATGTCAAAGCCCTAGAAATTTTTTGTCTTGAATCAATATAGATAAATTTTTTACCTCATTCAAGAATTATCTAAGTGTATGTGATGGTTATTGTCTTGCGTAAGTGTATCTTAGCTTTCCTTCACATGTTAATTTTCCTAGTACCTTGTGAGTTCAAATACTTCTCTTTGTAGGTCAACAAGAAGTGTCAAATGGAGTTACAGGTGTAGTGAATATAATTTCCAATAGTGTGTCTTAGAATGCCTATTTTATAAGTCTTCATATCTTAAGCCAATTCAAAGACCCCATGTTAAAACATTGATGTAAGAAAAAGGCTATTATTGGATGTAGTGTATGCTAGGCTTCTCTTGGTTCAAAGTACATGGCAAGAGTGTGAGTAGAGAAGTCATTTGGCACATCACCTATAGTATAATAGGTTTAATTTTCATGCTATTATTAACCCTTTTCATTCCCCAACTAGTTATTAATAGGAATATGAGCTTAAATGATGCATCAAGGGGAGCTAACCCCTAATCTAGAGATCCACCCCCTAATAGGGATACCCACAAACTTGGGTGGTTCTACTATGTCACTTGAGTGAGGAGAATATTTTACCATCTACTCATTGGGTGAAATCAAGTGAAAATAGTTTTTGGCACACCCGATGGGACTATTGAGTCCATTCCTTGAGGATTTTTGGTGTTCTCCTCAAGACATTAGCCTTTGGAGATAATTATAATAAACATCAATGGTGACTCCACATACATATTTGATAGTTGAGTAGCCCAGGTATACTAATTGAAGTTATTTTCTTGTTCCATTTTCTTTGTAAAGTGATTCATGGAAATTTGTGAGTTTGAGCTTATTTTAACACAAGTTGAAGAGTTATGTCTAGCTTTGCCTCTTCCTCTTTATTATGATCAAGTTCTTATCCAACATTTTCATGATCCTCATCAAGCATATGATGCCAATGACCAAACCTATCAAGATTGTGCTCCATCTATCCCACCTATCTCTCTTCCAATCCATTCTATTGTTAGTTTCAAAATAACTCTCCTTGGTTACCAAGAATTTATGTTAGACCTTGACACTAGGTGTGGATGTGGTCAAATTATTCCTAGCATTTGTGTCAAGAGTGTGAGGTAAGCTTTGGATCAAGTAAAAAAGGAATCGATCCCTATAGAGAAAGCTAGTTGGCCAAGTCTTTCTAATGATATGCTTTATATTTTTGGTTTGATCTTCCACCTAGAAGAGAGATTGAGGGTTTATGAACAAATCTCATCTTTGCAACCTCAAAAATACCCACATTCACCTTCAAATATGCCATCCTTATTCCTTCAAAATGTTATTCCAACCATGTGCCTTAATACCCCAAATCCATCATATACTTCCCCAAGTTTCCCTTCTTGGAAATTAATCCAAGAAAGTAGCCCAAGGGAGAAAAACATCATGGTTGGAAGGTTCATTTTTTGGGAGAGGATTTTGAGTGGGAGAGATTAAACTTTGAATCTCATCGTAAAAGGGAGTTTGAATTAGCCAATCAAGCCTTGAGGCAACCCATCATGACAAGGGAAGGTAAGCTATCTAAACCCAATCCTCCAACTTGTAGTCAAAGTGCCAATCCCAAGGAAACTATAGGTTTTATAGACATATCTTTAACCCCTTCATCAACCTCTCAATCCCATAAAGCTTTCCTTGAACCCACCTTCCCTAGATGGAAAGATGTGATGGCAACTCATGAGGGAAGGAACAAATCATGCTCAAATGGAAAATTTTTTAGGGAAGAGACATTGGGAACCATTCAACTCCCTCCTTCCCCTCCTAAAGAGACCACTAAATCCATCCTTCTACCCCCACCAATTGACCAAGGTTTCCTTCCTAATGTGGAGAATTGTCTTGCTACTTGGGAATCCACTTTGGCCAAGCTTCTTATTTTTGAATTGCCCATGGTTTATGTCACTAAGAGGGAGGATGAAATTAAAATATCAGATTGTATTGAGGATGAAAGAGGGATGAGTGATGGTTAGGAGAATTTAGGTTGTGATGACATGAAAAAATATTTTCCTTGTGTTAGAAAAGATGCCTTCAAACAAGTTCTCTTGGACTCTAAGGAAGAAGAAGAAATGGCCTTTTTTGTCTCTCCTTTTCATGATGTAGGCCAACCAAAATATGATGACCTATGGTAAATATTTTAGAGCATATGTAATGAATTTGAAGCTCTCAAAAAACCTACAAATCCCTTTAAGCTAACTAGTCATGACAAGCAAGAAGATTTTGCTCAAAAGGAGGACATGTGGCATATTTACATTCAAATGTTCCAAGAGTATGAGGAGGTAAAGACCAAGCTCCTAGACAAGCAAGCTGAAGATGAGAGAGAATAAATACATGTTAAAGAGAAGCATCATGAAGAGAATGTAGATCATAGTAGAGTAATCTATGATGATTTTAGGCCTTTAGAGGGTAACTTGGAGCTTATCTCTACATGCACCTATATAGCCACCTCCAACAATCTTCATGAAGAATGAAATCAAGAAAACACCTTCAAATGGTGTTGATATAATAATCCTTAAATATTTTGAATAGATTATGGGAATGGAAAAGTATGATCAGATCCTTCAAGGAGAGATGAACTTGTAACAAGTTATCCCATACATGGATTTTCAGATTTGTCATGACAAGATAAAGGGACAGCAATTTGAGGCATGCTTTGAGGTTTAAGAGAACCTTGAATACTTTGAGAATGCATGGGAGATGACTCCAATGAATGGTTTAAAAAATCAAAGAGAAAAGAGGAAACAAGAGTCATCTAGTATCCCATCCAAAAATAAGCATGCTTGGCATCTTCACTCATCTAGTGAGGAAAGAGATCTAAGCTACTTCCCTTTTGATCCAAGAAATGAGGTATAATCAAGAGAAATGTACATATTTGTTTCCTTTTTTCTATGTTTTTTTCCTAAGTGCTAAGTAGCACAATTGTGTTTGCTTTAGTGTTTATTGTGGGTCTCTTTCCTTTGTGTGTTTGACATAGTCAATGGTTATCTTGTTGATCAAGGTTTGAGTCAATGGTCACGGATTCTTGTTTATTTCAATCCTTAGATGAATCCATGCCTAATGGACTATTTACACTATCGATCTAGTTAGAATAGTAGGCATACTACCACTATGATTCACTATTTTGTTGACCAATTTTTGGACCTACAGGGTAAAATTAGGCACCCCTATATGGAAATTTGGCTTTTATATCTTTTAGGGGTGAATATCATGTCATAGTGTGATCTTAGATTTATTAAACATAATATGAATGCTATTAGCTTTGATTAGTTTTTTGTCTATGTCCTTTTACTTTTTTTGAGTCATGCTAACAGTTCTAAGTAAAGTTTAAATAACATTTTCAAAGTGCTAGATCTTGCACATGTAGTAGTTGTAGAGGAAGCTGATCATGTGTACCAAGTCTGAGGTCCTTAACCAAAGCACAAGCAAATTTGTTCATGTTCAAAGACATGTTGTAAAAAACATTTTTGGACTTAGTCATTCGAGCTCAGCCATCCACTTCGTGGTTTTCCTATTAGGTAAAATTCCTTTATAGGAGGTATTCCACAAAAAACCCACAACAAAATTACAAGTATTATTTCTTTCAGAGGTTTTATTTTCAAGTTTTTTTTCAAGTGTTGGGAATTATCTCAGATATTTTGTTTGAAATAATTTCCATGAAAGATATCTTTTCAAGCTGAAGGGGTCATTTGTAACTTTTCTAAAGGGCACTTTAAATTTTTCAAAGGGCACCTCCATCTTTTTGAAAAGGTAATTTTTAAATTTTTTGAAGGGCACTTCAACTTTTCCAAAGTGGTCACTTCAACTTTTTTGAAGGGATGTTTTCAAAAAGGCAAAAGCTACTTTATCAAACATTTGAAGGGTATTTTAGTAGGAAGCTAGACCAAACAAAAGTTTTGAAAGGTGCATCCCAATATTTTTGAAAGATATTTTTCAATTAGGTTGCCCTATTCAAAATTTTGAAGGAATTAATGTGGAAAAAGGGGCCAAAGGATTTGTTTTGATAAAAGTCCTAAAGAAATGTTTTTGGGAAAATTATCCATAAAAATTGTCAAAAGTAAAAAGCCTTAAGGAATTCTTTCGAGAAAAGTGGCCAAGACAAATCATCCTGAAGGACATCTCTAAATATAAGTGCCCAAAATAGTTCTCTAAAGGATATTTTACAATCAAAATTATCCCACACTTTGATTTAGAAGGCACTTTCCATAGTTAAAGAACACTTGGCAAAAGTTTGAAAGAGACTTAAGTTTGAGGGAATGTTCTGAATGAATAAGGAAGGTGATGTCCCTAAAAACATCAATTTAAAACTATGGAAAATAGCCATTGGATTAAAAAAGACTTTGTCAGGAACCTGAGAGAAAATATAGAGGTAAGAAATGGCAAGATCTTGAGCATCTATTGTAGACAAAACAAGTGAAAAATAGACAGGTCAATAGTTCAAGTTGTTGTTGGCAACTGACCCAAATCAAGGAGCTTCCATGAAATAAAAAAAATAGGTTTCCAAAGGATAGTTATAAATTATAAGGATCATTTTCTAACTATCTCCATGAGTTCTATTTCCTTCAGACAATGCTATGTGTTGACTCTCCTATTTTTCAAATGTTCATGGATGGTCTTTGATGGAGGTAGTTTTCTGTGCCAATTATGAAGGTTTTATGCCACTTTTCACCATTATTATGACTTGTTTCAGACAAGTAGACCTCTTTACATGGCATGAATCACCTCACCCATCTTTCACATGCAATTGTAACCAATTTTCACTTGGTGACACATGTCCAAGTAACTCTTGGACTTCCCTTCTCTCTATCTTCCCATTTCTTCTATAAAGTTTGGCCTTTTGGCCATTATATGGATGACTCCACTTAGCTATGGCAAATCCCTACCAAAATTTTGTCTTGAATCAATAAATATATATCTATTTTATACCTCATTCAATAATTATCTAAGTGTATGTGATTGTTATTTTCTTATGCAAGTGTATCTTAGCTTACCTTCACATGTCAATTTTCCTAGTGCCTTGTGAGTTCAAAGACTTATCTTTATAGGTTGGCAAGAAGTGCCAAATGGATTTTCAGGTGTAGTGAATATATTTTCCAATAGTGATTCTTAGAATGCCTATTATCTAAGTCTGTGTATCCTAAGCCAATTTCAAGATCCCTTGTTGAAACATTGATGAAAGAAGAAGGTTGTTATTGGATGTTGTGTATGTTAGGCTTCTCTTGGCTCAAAATACATGTCAAGAGTGTGAGTAGAGCATACATTTGGTGCATCATGTCTAGTAGAAAAGGTTTACTTCTCATTCTATTCTTAACCCTTTTCATTCTCCAAGTTGTTAGTAATAGGAATATGAGCTTAAATGATGCATCAAGGGGAGTTGACCCCTAATCTAGAGATCCAACCCCCAATAGGGATACCCACAGCTCTAAGGTGTTTTCATTGTGTCACTTGAGTGAGGAGCATATTGTCCAATATCCTCATTAGGTGCAATAAAGTGACCAAAATTATTTTGATTAATTATTTACACCAAATAGGATAAGCTTGATTAGTTAGTAGTCAATTTGGACACCTATCTTGTTACCATGGAGTTTCACTCCACTCTTCAGGGTAAGATAAGATAAGATTGATTAATTAGTAGTCAACTTATGTTGATCATTTACACAAGATTGACACCTATCTTATTATTATGGAGTTACACTCCACTATTCATGTAGTCAGATATCAGTTGAACTTCACATGTTCTGTGAGTTTCCTGATATTTATCATGCACACCTTTCTCTATATAAGAAATGGATATTTATGTATTCATTATCAAATAAATATTGAATTATCAAATTAATTCATCATATTTAAGTTATTTATTCATTTCAATTATTGTCTCAGATAACAGTTATTATTTATTACTATTACTATTACTATTACTATTACTATTACTATTACTATTACTATTACTATTACTATTACTATTACTATTACTATTACTATTTTATCTCTTGTTCATGCTTTTTATTAGATTCATTAGATTGTATATGTTAATTCTAACATGGTACGAGAGTTATCTTAAATCTATAGATAACTAAATATTCAAGAGAAAAATATCTAGATATAGGATTGGTTTTTTGATTATGTATACAAGAATAAATTAGAGATTTATGGATAAGTTCTAACCATTGAGTTTAAAGTTCTTGATATTGTCAAAATCATCTACAATTTTGCCTAGATTAGGCATAGGAGGTGAAATTAGAAAGGGTTTGATCTAGAAGCACCATGCCCAAATTTTATAGGTACATAAAAATTAGAGTGTTTCTAAGCAAAATGGACCTCATGGTTGCATTCAAAAGGCATCAAAACCTATAGATCTATATAAAATTTGTCTAATTTTGACATAGTCACCCGAAAGGCATTTTTTTTGCTCTTAGGTATGACTATATGAACTGTGTAGGGCAAAAAAATAATAAATAAATAAAATTTGAGTAGGCCTCATGAATCAACAAGTAGAATTGATAGGGAAGCTTTGGGAGCCTACCATTTGAACACTTGGAAGTATTTTTGAGCAAAATGTTTTTTGAAATAGCTTAAAATGTCATGCTCTTCACTGTTGTACTTCTATTTTTTTTAGATTTATCTAGATTTATTAAGAATTCATGTTTTTCAATAGCATCTCTTGCCAATCCTTGTTTTTTCAACTTTAGAGGCTCATAAATTTCATAAACGACCTCGTATTGAGGTCCATATTTTTAAAAGTTAATATTTTTTTGAGCAAAATGCATTGGTGTAGAATTTTTTGTAATAAAGTGAATATTTTTTTGTACTTTTAGACTAGAGGGCCTAATTGAGCTTTTTGTAAAGTAGAAAAATTATAATATATCCTTGTAACTTCACTCAGTTATAAAGTGCCAACAAATACTTTCTGGGTGGGATAAAACTAAGTAATTCAAGGGAGTTTGATGGTGTGTTTTGTACTTTGATTTTTGCTTTGTGATAGTTTATTTCCAATTGCATCATGGGGAATCTTAAGTTCCCACTATTAAAAACATACAACTATAACACATGGAAATAGAATGCTTGGAATGCATTAATGATGCTATGATATATGCCTTATATAATAACTCTTCTTACTCCACCTACTGATGTAAAAGAGTTACAACACTTTATCTTTGAAACTACTAAGGTTTTTAGATGCATTCAGTCTTACATGTCTTTAGATTTGGATTTTCATCTTGACAAATGTACAAATAAAAAATATGCTTGGGATCAATTAGGATCATTGTTTTTTAAAATAGATGAGGTTCATGGTTACTAAATTGACAATGATCTCATTAGTTTGGATCCTAAAATTTATGCTACAATACAATACTACATCACTAAAGTCATATATCTTAGAGCAAAACTTTCTAAATGTAAAATTGATAAAAAGATATACAATGAATTTTCAGTACTTTACATAAATTAGGTCATAAATATTCATCTCTTATCTCTATCTTTCAAACTCATAGGCTCACATTGGGCATAACATATCAAATTCCCACCTTTGAGGTATTCTCTAAGATTCTAATGGAAGAAAAAGAAAAGTTAATAGTTATGGATCTAATTAGGTCATCCAAATCTCAAGCTCTAAATGCAAGTCAACCTCAGCATAAGCAAGTTTCAACATCAACATCAAATATAGGTTCAAATAAAAAGAAGAAAAATAATCAGAATAAATCATAGAAAGATAAGAATAAAGGGCATCAATCTTCCTCACAAGGAGATTATTCATCCACTAGTAATAAAGGGGATTCACAAAAAAGGACTGGCAGTCCTTGCCCTTATTTCAAAACTAAGTTTCATAGTGAACAAGATTGCTGGAAGAAAGAGATTGATGACCTTAAGGTTCTTCTCAAGAAGATAAATATCAATCAATCCTCTTTAAAGGATTCTTCCACTCCTTCAAATTTAAGGAAAGGGAAAGCTACAGTACTAGTTACACTATAAAATTCTCCCAAGTCATGGGTACTTGACTTAGGTGCTTCGCACCATATGGGTTCTAATCAAGAATATATTTCTAGATTAGAACCAAGTTCCTTACCTCATATTCTCATAGGTGATGATTCTAAGGTAGATGTCATAATAAAAGGTACAATTGATGCTGATAATGGTATATTTGAGGATTTCCTCTATGTGTTAGAGTTATTAAATAACCTTCTCTCTATCTACCAAATCACTCACTTTGATACTGGTAGGAAATTTGAGTTTACACCTGATTCTGTATCAATCAAAAAATTGGTGGATAATGCTTTAGTTATAGTGGGAAAAGTCAAAAATCATACTCAACTTTATTTATTCTCCCATTTTTTGCCTCAATCATCCTTTATATATTTTCTCTCACACACTGATTTAATGAGCAAGTTATGGCATGAGTGGTTTAGTAACATGAACTACCACTATTTACAACAGCTTAGTCAGTAAGAGATGGTTATAGGACTTCCATAGATTCAGTTTTTAGGGGGTGTATGTCATGGTTGTGCCTGAGGTAAACATCCAGAGGATAATTTTGATAAAAGGAAGGCTTGGAGGGGTACACACATCCTTAAAATTATTCATAGTGATGTATTGAGTCCATTATCTACTTTGTCTTTTAGTAAAACCCATTATGTTATCACATTTATTGATGACTATTCCATATATACTTGGTTTTATTTTCTAAAACTCAAGAGTGAAATATTTGATAGATTTATAGATTTCAAATCTCTAGTAGAGAAACAATATGGAAATTATGTCAAGATCCATTGCACCGATAATGGGAGGGAATATTTAAACAACAAGTTTGAACAATTATGTGCTCTTGAAATAATTGATCTTTAGCATTCAGTTTCATACACACCTTAGTATAATGGTGTTCTAGAGAGGAAAAATAGATTCTTAAAAGTGATGGTAAGTTGTATGATTCATTCAAAATTATTAGTACCTGAGTACTGGGTAGAAGTGATTAATTATGCTCCATATATACAGAATATAGTTCCTCATAAAGCTTTAAAGGGGATTACACCTCTTGAAGATTAGTGTAACAAAAATCTATAAGTGCATCACTTCAGAGTATTCAATGGTCTAGTATGGGCTCACATACCTTTAAACAAAAATCACACTTTAGGAAAACAAATCTAGACTTGGATATTTGAGATATATCCTAATGGTGTTAAGGGATATCAACTCATTGATCTAGATTCATATGAGCTTATTATAGCAAGAAGTGTTTACTTTGAATAAAGTCCTTTAGACTTATCTTCTAACATTTCTCATTCTTATTCCTTAGAAGAATTAGATAATAATAACGATGATACTCCTGCTTCATCTACTCATAAGGATGATGAGGTAATACCTCCTCAGTAGGGTTTAATAGGTCATGTTCCTCCTCCTCCTCTAGATCCTCACCCATTGATGCCTTTGTGGGCTAGATAGACTTTGGAAAATATAGACCCTCTTGTTAGGGATCTATTAGATAGAAGGAGAAGATGATCACATTATGATCTTCCACATTCCTACATTGCCACAACTTCTGATCCACAATATTTTTAGGAAGCAACAGGGATACTTGAGTGGGATTGAGGGATGGAAGAAGAGTATGACTCATTGATTAGGAACAACACCTGGGATCTTGTTCCTCTTCCTAAGGGAAGAAAATTAGTATGATGTAGGTGGATATATCAAACTAAGTTTGCAATGGATGGAAATATTGATAAGTATAAATCATGCTTAGTGGCCAAAGGTTTTTCCCAAGTGGAAGGAATTAACTATATAGAAACCTTTGCACCTATTGCTAAGATGAATTCCATTTGCTTGATACTAGCTATTGGTACAGCTCATGGTTGGGCTATATATCAGATGGATGTGAAGAGCACATTTCTTCATGAGGATCTTCATGAAGAGATATATGTGGAGAAGTCACAGGGTTTTTTTTAGGAGTATTCATTGGTGTGCCACTTTTAGAAGTCTCTCTATGGTATAAAATAATCCCCCACGGATTTGTATTCCAAGATGGACACATTTATTCTCTCAATTGGGTTCTTGAGATGTAACTCAAATCAAAATGTCTACATTTTATGGTAGGATGATTCACTATTGTACTTGGCACTCTATGTTGATGAACTCATGATTATAGGGAGCATAACACTCATCATCATTAGTGTTAAGAATACACTTCATGATAGGTTTTCTATGATAGAGATGGGCCTATTGCATTATTTCCTTAGGATCCAGATAGCACAGTCTTCTTCTAGGATTACTCTTTCATAGCCTAAGTATGCCAAGAACTTGTTAACTCTATTTCACATAGCTGATTGTAGGCCTACACCAACTACCTTCTTATCTAGAGTTAGACTTGAGGTTTATTTTTCCAATCCCTTGGTTAATTCCACATTGTATCACCATCTTGTAGGCAACCTCATCTATTTGAATCATATATGACCTAACATTTCATATGTAGTTAGCATGGTTTCACACTTTATGTAGACACCACATGAGCTTCATTAAAGAGATACTAAGTGCATTTTAAGCTACATTCAGGACACTATCAGATACAAGATTCACTATACAATAGGTATAGGTTTAGACTTGGTGGGATACATAGATTCTAATTGGGCTAGTGATTATGATGATCATAAGTCCACTTTTGGTTATAAATTTCACTTTAGATCTAGCTCCATTTGTTGGTATAGCAAGAAACAACATGCTATTTCTCTTTCATCTATAGAGGCTAAGTATCATGGCACTATTAATGCCACTACTAGGGCTATTTGGATTTAGAATATTCTCATTGAGCTTGGTGTTATATTTTAGAAGCCATTAGTCGTATATTGTGACAACCAAAGAACTATCTAGATCTTGAAAATTTTGGATCGTCATCAGAGAACCAAACATAGAGATCCATATGCACTTTATCAGGGAGTTGATTCAAGCAGATATTATTGATCTTCAATATTGTCTTACAAAAGAGAAAATTATAGATATTTTCACCAAACCTTTCACTGAGAACAAGTATCTTCACTTGTGATCTCTTTTGGGGGTGAAGGACATTAGTTGTTTAGGGGACATCAGTTCTTCAAGGGGGGTCTCCTAGACCTTCATTTCAAGGAAGAGATTTTTTCCTTCAGAATTTATCCTTCCCTCATCTATTTGTATAGAGTACCTAATATGGCTACACATTGTTGGAACTCCTATCTGCATAGCCCTACCTAAGCTTCACTTATAGAGGGATGTTGGTGCATTTATTTTCTTTATTGTATTTACTTGTATTTATTATTTATATTGGTGCATTAATTACTTATTGTAATTAGTTTATTATGTTTATTAACTATTTTAACTAGATAGGATGAGCTTCCTTAGATGGTAGTCAATTTAGACACCTATCTTGTTATCATGGAGTTTCACTCCACTCTTCAAGGTAAGATAAAATGAGATTGTTTAACTAGTAGTCAACTTGTGTTGATTATTTACACAAGTTTGACACCTATCTTGTTATTGTGGAGTTGCACTCCACTATTCATGTAGTCAAATATCATTTGAACTGCATGTGTTTTATGAGTTATCTAATCTGTATCTTGCATGCCTCTCTCTATATAAGTAATGGTTATTTGTGTATTCATTATCAAATCAATATTAAATTATCAAAGTAATTCATCATATTTGAGTTATTTATTCATTTTAGATATTATCTCAGATATACAGTTATTATTTATTACTATTATTATTTTATCTCTTGTTCATGATTTCTATTAGATTCATTAGATCCTATATGTTAATTCTAACAAGAGGTATTGAGTTGAGATACTTAGGCATAATTCAATGATTGTAAAAGGAAACATGCAAGCAAGGATTCCTCCCTTTTAATGTACTCATTAGTAGAGAGTGTTTAATTCCTCTCTTTATTTTCTCCTTATAACATTTAAATAATTAATTTGACTAAATAGTTTATTCATTAGAATTTATTCCAAGTCCCTGTTATGTGTTATATATTAACTCTACTATTTGATAGGTAATATTATTTTGAGCCCTATTTTTGAAATAGAATGAATTTATCCATATTGTATACAATTGATGCAAGCTATTGTGGCTCTTATTTATCTAATATTATTTTGAGCCCTCTTTTTGAAATAGAATGAATTTATCCATATTTTATACAATTTATGAAAGATATTATGGTGTTTATTTGTCTTCCCCTTTCTCTTTTCTTATTGCTACATATCCATCATCACTTATAGGTTGTATCTTTCCCCTTACACTTTTCTTATTGCTACATATCCATCATCACTTATAGGTTGTATCTTTCCCCTTGCACTTATTTTCATTAATTTATGTTTAATTCATTTATTGCATATTTATATCTCTATATTTTTTAAGATAAGAAATTTTTTAGGTTATGGAGCTAAAAGCTTCAACTATTTCAAACATGGAGGAGGTTGCTGAGATCTAGGGAGACTGGCATCGGCAGAGTATAGTGCAGAGAGAAACCAATATCAGCAGGTGTGAACTGAAAGACAACCAGCATCGGCAGAAGGTCAGCTAACATCGCTCACCTCCAGGCAGATAAGGACTGACGTCAATTGCCTGTGGTGGTTCCTAAATTGTTCATTACACAAATAGTTAGTTCGTTGAACTGAGAGTTTGCATGTAAAGACTATTTTTGGTCTTGAGTTGCAAGTCTAATTATTATAATTAAGAATGTCTAATTATTGTATGCATGAGATCTATATAATAGACTCATGGGCTGTATTGTAAAAGTGTGCTAGAAAGCCATTGTGCTTGAAGAGAGAGCAAGAGTAGCTCCTAGTTCCAAAGGGGTGCTGAGTGTGTATGATCAGGGAGAGTTGCAGGTTATGCAAGTTCTACTAGGAGATCCACCAGGGTACTAGTTGAAGAATCATGAGGACTTGGTGAGGCAAGGACAAGGGTTCTTCAGGGTGTAGAGACATCTACATGGTAAGTAAGGTCTATTGATTTGTAGGTGGCAGTAAGGAAAGGGAGATCTACTTGGAGTATGGTTGTGTACTTGGTGTACTGGTAGTGTTGTTACTGACTAGTGGAGGTGAACAACAACTCTGTATTGGAATTGATTATTGTGACCATGATTGAGAGAGTGAAGTGTTGGAGGAGAATTATAGGTGAACCCTAGATGTGTGGGAGCTCTAGAGGAGTGGGAAGAAGAAGTGTGGCATCTTATTTATTATATTTTCTTCTGGATGATTATTAATACAAGTTGTGTATTGTCTCTCATATCCTATGTTGTTTCATATTTCTGGTTACTTATTCCTTCTGGTTAAATTATGTGTTTAATTGCTACTATAAAGGTAATCATATATACTCTTATTGAGGAGTAGGATCCTGATAGTTGGTATCAGAGCTTTTGGTTGAGTTGACTAACAGGTGGTTCAGATCTGGTTAGTGTTTGTTGATTACAGGTTACTCACAGGGGTTTCTAATTGAGTGGGAGTATAGCAATGGCAGAAGAAAGTAAGCTACAAATGGAGAAATTGAATAGCATGAATGGTCTGATTGATGGAAAGAAAGAGTAGGTAAAGGAAGATTATTGGTCGATAGAAGATCAGCATGTAGAAGTAAATGTTGCAGGTGTTGTTACATAGGTTGCTCTGGATAAAGTAGAATCTTGGTTTACAGATTCTGTTGCCTCTTTCCATGCAACCCAAAATAGAGAATATTTTCAAGAGTATGTCCAGGGAGACTTTAGAGAGATTTATTTAGGGGTTGGTGAGCCTTGTCAGATTGTTGGCAAAGGGGGAGTGAAGCTGAAATTGTAGACGGGTAACACACAGGTGTTAAAGAAGGTCATGCAGGTTCCAGTCTTAGAGATGAGTCTAATTTCTTCAGGAAAGTTGGGTGATGAGAGATGCATAGTAACTCTCACAGTGGATGCACTTGAATTAGATGCTGGTAAGAAAGTAGGTATCCTTTATCTATCTACATATATTACTGATTCACCTTCTGTTACAGAGATGTGGCTTTGTAGGCTTGGTCACATATGTAGGAGGGGAATGCATGTTCTTAAGTGGAAGACAAATATCTTTGACAAACTTAAGAACTGGAAAGCCTTGGTGTTCATGGAGGAGATGACAGACAAAGATCAGCTGAGGGGACTAAATTATTTTGAGCAGGGCTATGTTAATTTGAATAGGGTTTTGACCTAAAAAGAGCTTGCAGGTAAAAAGTCATCACTCATAAGTGAACACAGGTACCGGCATTAGTCAGGAGGAATCGACGTCAAACAGATAGGCACCGATGATGATCATGTGTAGATCAGTAGAGTCAGTGGTGTCAGGCAAATGAAGATTGATGTCAGTCATACATGAACTGACATCGGCAATAGGGACACCGGCATCGGTCAGGGAGTACTGACATTGGTAGTCAGGGTCAGTGTAGGGAATTGACATCAGTTGGGTGCAGACTGAGATGTGACTAGCATCGGTCACTGAGATAGATTTTGGGTGAATAGCAAGCTGTCAAGGAGTCTCAAACGCCCATATGGAAGACTGAAAGGGTAAGTAAGCCTCAAATTCATCATTTCCCTTTTTTACACTACTTTTTGCTCACTGATGGCCAAGAATCAGGAAGTTGTTAAAGAAGTAGAGCAGGTAGATCCAGGAAACAGTGGGAGCTTGGCATGGATGAGGAATGTGATTCCTTGGAGAAGAACCAAATAAGAGTTTTTTGGGTGGAGTTGCCAGCTAGAAGAAAGCACTGAGAGACGAATGGATGTTCAGGATAAAGAAGAGTGAGAATGGATAGGTGAGATAGAAGGCCAAGGTATATGGTCTTGAGAAAGCTGTAAGACAGTGGCACAAGTTTTGACAGGTGGATGACAAAGCAGGGCTTTAGTCAATGTTAGTGTAACTATTGTGTTTGTCTTTACTAGGTTAGATGATGATTGCAACATTATCATATTACTGTATGTGGATGGTATACTAGTTACAGGTTTAGACATACAGGGTTTTGTTGAGCTAAGGGTAAGGTTAGTTCAGTGGCATGTCATGAGGAATTTAGAGCAACAAAATTCTTTGGCATAAGAGACATGGATATTTTGTCTCCAATGGGAGCTGATGTGAAGAAGGTGTTGGTGAGGGTCAAGATGCAGGATACAGAATTGGTAAGCACACCAAGGGTTGGACAGTTCAAGCTTAGAACAGTGTTCAAAATCACATAAGGTCTAGTGTAGGCCTGAGTTTTCCCAAGTAGTGGGAGTTGTCAGAGAGTTTGGAGCCAATTCAGGGAAGGTAGATTCTCAAGTATTTGAGAGGGACTAGCAGCAGGTTAACATGTTATGCAGGGTCAAGGTCTTCACTACATGGAGTTGTAGGTTTAGATGTGGCAGGTTACTTGGATGGCAAGAGGTGCACCACAGGTTGTGTGGTGGTTGGTCTTCAGGATTGAGCTTGAAGAGGGATACAAGCCAGGAAACAAATTAGATGGTGTATAGGCATAGGTACAATTATAGCTATTTATCTCTAAGTGGGATATTGTTAGGTTGTGGAGCTAAAAGCTTCAACTGTTGCAAACATGGAGGAGGTTGCTGAGTTCCAGGGAGACCAACGTCGACAGAGTATAGTGCAGAGAAAAATTGACATCGGCAAGTGTGAACTGAAAGACAACCGGCATCGACAGAAGGTCAGTCGATGTTGGTCACCTCCAGGTAGATAGGGACCGATGTCAGTCACCTGTGGTGGTTCCAGAACTATTCATTGCATGGATAGTTAGTTTGTTGAACTGAGAGTTTGCATGTAAAGACTATTTTTGGTCTTGAGTTGTGAGTCTAATTATTATAATTAAGAATGTCTAATTATTGTATGCATGAGATCTATATAATAGACTCATGGGCTGTATTGTAAAAGTGTGCTAGAAAGCCATTGTGCTTGAAGAGAGAGCAAGAGTATCTCCTCCTAGTTCCAAAGGGGTGTTGAGTGTGTATGATCAAGGAGAGTTGCAAGTTGTGCAAGTTCTACTAGGAGATCCATTGGGGTACTAGTTGAAGAATCATGAGGACTGGGTGAGGCAAGGACAAGGGTTCTTCAGGGTGTAGAGACATCTACATGGTAAGTAAGGTCTGTTGATTTACAAGTGACAGCAATGAAAGGGATATCTACTTGGAGTATGGTTGTGTACTTGGTGTACTGGCAGCATTGTTACTGACTGGTGGAGGTGAACAACAACTTTGTATTGGAGTTGATTGTTGTGACCGTCATTGAGAGAGTGAAGTGTTGGAGGAGAATTACAGGTGAACCCTAGATGTGTGGGAGCTCCAGAGGAGTGGGAAGAAGAAGTGTGGCATCTTCTTTATTGTATTTTCTTCTAGATGATTATTAATACAAGTTGTGTATTGTCTCTCATATCCTATGTTGTTTCATATTTCTAGTTACTTATTCCTTCTGGTTAAATTCTGTGTTTAGTTGCTAATACAAAGGTAATCATATATACTCTTATTGAGGAGTAGGATCCTAACAAAATTAACCCATTTCTTATTCGTGTGCATCACCATGCCCTTTTTTAAGCATTCATATTTCATTTTCCCCATTATAAATTTATTTATTATGAAGGATTAGATTCAGTTAGGTATAACAGAATGAAAATTAGGAAGCATAACTATCTATATTTGGAGGCTATCTTGCAAGATCAACCCACATTGGAAAGAGTTCTCATATTGTTATTATTGTGTGCGTGAAATAATTTAGACACAATGGACCATTAACAGTCACTCTTAAAATTAATGTTCATTATAGTTAAATAATTTAATTTCAATGTCTAAATATTTTGAAGAAGTGGGTGTTTAAACAATGTCATTATAAGAATTTTAAATTCCATATATTTGGAAAAAAATCTAAAAATTAAATGGAAAATTTTAAACATTATGCTTTTAGTAAGTAGATAATTTTTCAAGTTAGTATGTAAGAAGCCAAATTAGTAATCTAAAATATTTGTAGTAAAGTTAAAATTTAAATAGGGTTTGTTTTTTTAATTTTTTATTTTGTCCATTTATTCCAAATATCCAAATCTTGAATCCAAAGCAATAATTTTTTTACACCTAGTTTATTGAAATTTTTGAAACATGAAATTTAACCTAGATATATATCTACTAACAAAACAAAATCCATCCTCTATATCATGTTGAGATTTTATCTTAGGTTATTGACATTATTTATTTCTTAATATTATTTCTTAAAATCCTTGTGTCTTAAGTAATAAACCATATTAATTTATTTACAACCTAGTGGTTGTAAAGTTCCTAAAAGTGTATGTCACATTTAGTTAAGATTTATATGTTTCAAGGTTTATAAAAGTGTTCATTACACAATAGTTACCTACTTTCATAACATTATTAATCATAATAAATATTCATATATAATTATTTTAGATTATAATTGAGATAGTAATTTATCATAGTAAAAATTGATGTACGAGTCATTACTAAATATAAACTTTACAATTTAAAACAAATATGAAACCCTAAAACTAAAATATACTTTAAAGTTGAAATAAGAATTAACGAGGTTTTGATTAATATTGAGACAAAATAAAAATATTTCTAGTATTAATCATTGAAGCAATCGAAATCAACAACTCTATTTTAGTTATATTTTATATTTAGTGCATCGTGGTGAAAATTTTTAAGGTTTATATTTGTAAATAACTCTTTAGGAATCTCTATAGTAATTAGATACCTTATCAAATACACATTTTAATATACTTATTAATCTTGGTGATTATTAGGGTTTAGAAATATGTAGTATGGACTTACAATATAATATTATATGCCTAGCTTTATTATCTAGGTATAATGATTTTAGGTGTTTGATATTTATCTCTTATTGATACTATGTGGATAAAAGATTTTGGATGTACCATTAGTTCTCACCTAGCTATACATATTATTTGTCTTGGCATTGATTATGAGAATAGGGAAGCTTAAAATAGTTAATTCATAAAATAGTCAAAACAAATCCAACCATTTTACATTCCCATTAGTAATTGATTAAATAATAGTATATATAAATAATAAATAGAATAGGATAAGTACATGGGATTATACACTAGAAGATATGTAGGCAACTTAGAATATTGGGCCTAGGTTATATATTATATTATTTAAAATAAAAATTTAGAGGTTGGGTGAAATGTTTTTTCAAACATAATTATGAATATTGTGAGGAAATTTTATGTTAATAAATATCACCTTGTCGAAACCTAGTGGCGACTAAGTTAAAAATAAATCTTTATGTATAATGGTTTTTGGAACTTATTGGCCACTAAGTTTCTAATAATATTCTTTTCCTAAATATGTGAGTATGATTTGAACACTAAATATATATAATATATTTAAAAATTATAAGTTTGTTTAATAATATGTTAAACATATATATGGAAACACATAAATTAACACTTAAGCTAAAATAATGCATTTGTGACTACTCTTTCAACACATTTAGCTCATGACCTATCCTAGGACTTTTTGACCACCTTCAACCACCTTTCACATTGAAGAATCACTCTTATAATATATGGATGACCTTGTAATGTAATTATATATTATTTTATCATCCTCTACCACCATTTAGGCCATCTCAGGCCCCTAATATCATTATTTATCCCCATTGGATAGGAGCACCATGTTCTATTGTTTAAGTCACATCTCTTGTATTCCTACCAAATATTGAGTAATTTACAAAATTAAAAGTTATTAAAAGGTTTTCCTATGTCCATAATAAGCCCCATTAAAATTAATTTAAACTATACTATTATATAAACACATTCGATACCATTTTTCACATACAAAGTTACCAAACTGAATAACACCATAAATCTATTGGCACATTGAGATAAATTACCTATTTCTCCCAATTATAGTTACATAAAATCCTAGTAGCCTAGAACTAAAGTCTAAATATGTCTAAAAGGTCACAATCCATAACTAAGGAACTTAATCACACTAGTATTATACTAGCATCTAACACATTGCACCAATCATTCACACACCATCATATCATGGGAGAACTACATGATGTTTGATCCCACTTCAGAGTATTGATATATAGACAACATTTAGCACATTGTGTGTTGAAGTCATTCCAAAATTCAACCACTAACCCCTTTTTATTCCATTAATTTTCATTAGTTTCACATGTCAAGGAGATAAGGTTTTTGAATGAAAAATAATCATATAGTAATCTCTGCAACCATTTGAAAGTTCATGTACATGACACAAAACATATAGATGAAGGTGAATAGAAATTAAAATCCTTATATCTTCACTATTTGTTGGACAAGGTCAGCCTCATAGAGGATAAGAGCATTTTAATCTCATATCCAGCATAAAGAACTATTGTCTAGAGCTCTAGCCACCTCTATATCCTTCTTCATAATCAAAAAACCTATGCAGCTTATGAGTTTTAGCTTTTGATTCATTCTAAAACATTTTTATCTAGGTAAGTTAATTTTTATATTGCACTTTCTTTATTTAATAATTTTCTAGATTTATCAAGTTTCAAATTAGTGAATGCTTGATATTTGTAGTATTATTATTCATGGTTTTGTATAATAGTTTATCACTTAAGGTAATCTACATATCAATAGCTTTTCCCAAAATTTGATAAAATATATTGGTGAACTTGGTTATTGTTGAATCTAATAAACCCTAGATTGACATTAGGGTTTCTTTATGTCTTTTCACTTTCATTAGTGTTAACAAAGTTTCTTGGAAAACTTGATAACATTTTAATTACAAGGATAACTTGCATCATCAATGACAAAGTAAAACAATGGTTGAAAATTTAGACTGAAGGATGCCATTATTTACTAAGTATAACTCATATTAATGAAGACATGAAAAGAAAGTGAATATAAAATAAACAACATAACTATATGAATAATAGTTCAGCCATCCACAATACTCATTGCACATAGATCAAAAGTAAAAGACATACAAGAAAACCATACAGAACAGTGTATTAATCTCTATCACACATCAAACCTAACATCTATTAAATGAAGTGATATATATAGAGTATTAAAAATTCTCTTCATATTATAGCCTTTTTACATGCTAAAAGGAAAGACTCTTTGCATTCTTTCATCTATTGCTTATGTCTACAAGGTCGAATACATATAGAGGACTATATGAAAGGAAAATTCATAAAATTTGCACATGTGTCCATCTATTAGACTTTATGATTTTAGATCAAATTATTCCTCATCCAACACTTTACTGTATTTAGATCATTGTATCATCTCAAGATAAAGTCACAAAATTAGAGTCCAAATTGAAGTTGATGAGATGAGCCATAAACAAAAGTTTTAGTTATTGTTTTAGGTGTCATTTTACCATTTTCACCCTTTATGTACTACTTAACTACCCTTTTAGGTTTTCAACTTAGTATTTTACTAGGTTACTACCCTCTCAAGTTTTTAATAGGCTATCATAGCTAGGTGACTTCCCTTTAAGGCCATCTAACAAAATAATGCAAATAGTTATGAAACAACAAAATTGAGGTGTGCATTAACTACTAAGTAGGTGGTGTTGATCCTTGAAGAGGCTACATAGGGAGTTATTATAGAGGTTGTTGGGCTTGTTATCCTAATGGCCCACTTGATTGTGTAGTATCTAGTGGTAGAGGTTGTTGTTTTTATTGTTTCTCTGGTTGTGACATTATAGCAAACTTCTTTTACTAAAACATTTATTGAATCTTATATGGAGGAATGAATTAAGGTTCATCCACCACTTGAATAATAGTGGGATCAATCTGAGAGAGGTATTTCTTAAGCATCTTCTAGTCTATTAGCACTTCATGCACCATGGAAAGCAATATTCATAGTGAAATCTAAACCAACATCAAGTTTTGAACATCATCATATTTTATGATCATGATTAGTGTTTTAGCATCGAATATCTTGAGTTGAATATCTAATACTATCTTATCGATTCGATCCATAGTCCCTTGAGCTTAAATGCCCATAAATGTATTGCACACAGTTTCATTATGTTAGGACAAAATTATTTACATGTCATTATCCCTCAAATATAGAAATTATTTAAGGGCACTATCCATTACTTAAATAGTGGTTATTTGGTCATCCATCACAACTTTAGATTTATGTATTATTGTAAACTCAAGTCTTTTAGTAACCAAAGAATTATTGAGATGCTTCCTCCAATTCAACATTATTTGATCTATTTGCTTGGATTATTGTGTAGTGGTATCTAAAAAATGTTTGTATTCTTTAAATAACTCATTGATTTCCTCTATTTTGTTAGGATCTTATAGCACAATTGATTACTTTTGTGTAAGCAACTACACACAGAATTAAACCAAAATTAATAAGTAACTAGAAATCAAAAATAGCAAAGAATAGGAGATACAAAAAAAAACAAAAACTTGTATTAAACTCTTTCAGAAGGAAATACAATTGAAGAAATCTCTCTTTCTTCCACACCTCTCAGATGTACAGATCTCTTTCCCTCAAGAGTTCTCTCTCTCACAATTACAACCTATTCAATCCTTGAATTGTCTACCCTTTTTCTCATACAAACTATGAAGATCTAACCCTATTATATAATACTAGGATTCATGAACTATGCATTCTCCACCATTAGATACACCTCTTAATCAAAGGTTCAAATCTATCCTACCAAAAATAGAAACATAGACTTAAGACTAACAATTACTCTTTTCATGCAAACAATCTATTCTTCCTCAAAAATAGACTTCTGGAATGCATAGGTGACCAATGTCGGTCCCTGTCTATTTGCATATGACCGACATCAACCAATCCATAACTGATGTCAGTAGCTTCTGGTCGACTCCTAACTGATGTCAGTGACTATGTGACTTTGGCAACCTCTGCATTTGCTCATTTGGTAAAGCTTTTAGCTCCACAACTCAACAATCTCCCACTTGGAGATAAATAGCTGCACCTGTACCTGTACAACAACATCCTCTAGCTTGTTTTTGCATCTTCAAGCTCAATCTTGAAGACCAACAAAGGTTAAATGAAGATTCAACTTCTCCTTTGTTACCAGCTTTGTTAACATATCAGCAGGGTTCTCATCTATATGGATCTTTTCCATCTTCAACTCACCATCCTCCAATACCTGTCTAATGAAGTGGCACCTAAGCTGTATATGTTTGGTTCTTGGATGAAAGGCTAAATTCTTTGCCAAATGAATTGCACTTTGACTATCACTATACATTTTGAAACTCTCTTGCTCCTTTCCCAACTCTTCCATGAACTGAGTCATCCAAATCACTTCCTTGCTAGCCTTTGTGACTGCAATGTATTCTACCTCTGTAGTAGACAAGGAAACAACCTTTTGCAACTTTGAAATCCAGTTAATCGCCAGTCCACCAATAGTGAACACATCCTATGGTGCTTCTCCTACCATCTAAGTCACCTACCATATCTGAATCTACATACCCATGTAGAGAAGTGTTTGACCCTCCATAGCATAAATGCCTACTACTGGTCCCTCTTAGATATCTGAGAATCCACTAAACTGCTTTCCAGTGTTCGTTTCTTGGATTGGCCATAAACTTGCTGACAACTCCCACTGCTTGGGCAATATCAGGTTTAGTACATACCATTACATACATCAAGCTCCCAACTACTGAAGCATATGGAATTCTACTCATGTACTCAACCTCATCATGTGATTTAGGACACTATTCTTTGCTCAACTTGAAGTGTCCAGGCATAGGTGTGCTTACCGATTTTGCATCCAGCATATTGAACCTCTCCAACACCTTGTTCACATAATCCTCTTGAGACAAAATCAAACTATGATTTTTCTTGTCTCTCTTAATACTCATGCCAAGGATTTTCTTTGCTTCTCCTAAATATTTCATGGCAAATGTGTGAGCTAATTTTACCTTAAGCTCATTAATAACCTGCATTTGTGAACCTGCAATAAGCATATCACTACATACAGTAACAAGATAATATAACTACCATTATCTAATCTGTTAAAATAAACATGATGGTCAGATTGACATCTACTAAAGCCATGCTCTATCATAAACCTATCAAACCTCAAATACCGTTGTCTTGGAACCTGCTTAAGACCATATAAGCTTTTCTTCAACCTGCACACAAGTTTCTCCTTACCTTTGACCTCAAAACCTTCCAGCTGATCCATATATATCTCTTCATCCAAATCTCCATGAAGAAATGATGTCTTAACATCAAGCTGCTCAAGATGCAAATCCTCAATAGCAACTAAAGACAATACAGTCTGAATAGAAGTCATCTTTACTATAGGAGAAAAAATTTCACCAAAATCAATACCTAGTTTCTATGTAAATCCTTTTACTACCAACCTGGCCTTATGTCTCATTTGTCCATTCTCACCTTCCTTTAACCTGTAAACCCATTTATTTTTTAGTGCTTTCTTTCTGGCTGGCAACTCAACCAAATCCCATGTTTGGTTCTCTCTCAAGGAATCAATTTCCTCAATCATGCCATTTTCCCACTGTTTCTTGGATTCTACCTGCATTACCTCATCAAAACTTTCTACTTCTCCACCATTAGTGAGCAACAAGTAATATAATGAAGGGGAATAATGAATTGGGGGTTTACTTACCCTTTTAGACCTCCTTATGGGCATTTGAGACTCACTCACAGCTTGTTGTCCACCCAAATTCCTTTCGGTCAGTGACCAATCTCAGTCATCTCTTGGTCTGTACCTGACTGACATCAATTCTACATGACCGATGTCGGTTCCTATCTGAATGATGTTAGTTACTGTCTGATCGATGTTAGTTCCTTTCTGACTAACGTCGGTTCCTACTTGACCAATGTCAGTGTCTGTGTTTTCTTGTATGTGATTATTTTTACTTGTGAGCTCATTTTGAATCACAACCTCATCCAAATCAACATTGCCCTACTCAGTATTATTCAACCTCTTGAGTTGATCACTGTACATCACCTTTTCATTGAAAACAACATCACGGCTTCTAATAATTTTGTTAGTTTCTAAATTCCACAATCGGAATCTGAAATCTCTAGAGCCATAACCAATGAAAGTGCACCGCATAGATTTAGCATCCCGCTTCTTTCTATTTTCTTTATCAATGTGCACAAAACCTTCAGAACCAAAAACTCTAAGAAATGAAAGATCTACCTTTTTACATATCCAAGCCTCTTTCATAATTCCACCATCTAGTGCAGTAGAGGGTCCTCTGTTAATCAAGTAAACTATAGTATCTACAGCTTCTGCCCAAAACTATAAGGGCAAACCAGCATGCAACCTCATACTCTGTGCACGCTCTATTATTTTTCTATTCATCCGTTTAGCAACTCCATTTTTCTGAGGTGTCCTTGGAACCATCCTTTCCCTACGTATTCCACTCATAGAATAGTAACTATTGAATTTATTATTGTAGTACTCACCACCATTGTCAGATCTAAGGCACTTTAATCTCAAACCTATTTCATTCTCAACCAAAGCTTTCCATTTCTTAAATGTGTCAAAAACATCAAATTTCTTCTTTATGTAATAAACCCATACCTTTCTTGTAGCATCATCAATAAAAGTAACATAATACCGTGATCCTCTAATAGAAGCTACCTGAGCTAGTCCCCACACGTCTGTGTGAACAAGCTCCAACTTGTGCTTCTTCTTTGTTGACCCAATTTTGAGAAACCTCACTTTCTTCTATTTTTTAAAAATACAATGCTCATAGAAATATAGATCTATGCTTTTCAAATTTGAAAACTTACATTTTGACTTAAGAATATTCATTCCCTTCTCACTCATGTGGCCAAGCCTAAAGTGCCACAACTTTGCATCTACATCTGAAGTAGATAAAATAGAAGGAGAATAATCAGTAATACAATTACACAGATAAAGAGTACCTACTCTCTTACTTCTGGCTAATACAAGTGCACCCTTGGAAACTTTCCAAGATTCAGCTATAAGAGTTACTATGCAACCCTCATCCACCAACTTTCCTATAGAAATCAGATTCCTCTTCAGGATGGGTATATGCATGACATCCTTCAACACCCATGTGTTGCCATTCTACAATTTTAGCAGCACTTTTCCTTTTCCAGCAATTTTACAAGGCTCATCATCCCCTAAATAGACTATTCCAAAATCTCCATGGACATAATCATTGAAAAATTATCTATTTGGGGTTGCATGGAAAGAGGCACCAGAATCTAAAACCCAAGATTCTATTTTATTATCCAAAGAAAATATAAGAGCATCCTATGCAACAATACTTGCAACTTTTGCTTCTTCTTTACCTTCATGCTGATTTTCTTCTTTAACTTTCAACCAGCAATCTTTCTTTGCATGCCCTTTCTTTCCACAATTCTAGCAGATTATATTTCTTCCATTTCTAGATTTGGATCTACTTCTCATCTTTGACTTTGACCTTGATCTCCCTTGCTTGCCCTTTTCTCTTTGCCTTCCCCTGCTTTCAATACTTAAAGCATTACCTGATGTTTCCCCTGTGCTTTTCCTATGAGTTTCTTCATTCAAGATTACACTAACAACATCATCAACTTTCAAAATATTTGTAGCAGATGCAGTATTACTAACTACCATTACCAAGCTATGTCAACTTTTAGGTAAAGATCATAATATTAAAAGAGCCTTAATTTCATCATCAAAAACTATTTTGACTGAATTTAATTGATTTACTATTCCATGGAAATCATTAAGATGACTAGATATAGATCCACCTTTCTACATTTGCAAATTAAATAATTGTTTCATAAGATATACCTTATTCGAAGCTGAGATATTTTCATATAAATTTGCCAAAGTATCCATTAACTCTACCGTTGTCATTGCCTGTGATAAGTTGGAAATCACAGAAGATGCCAGGCTCAACCTTATAGATCCCAGAGCCTTTCTATCAAGAACATTCCATTCTTCATCTTGCATATTTATGGGCTTGCCTGAAACCCCACCCAATGGTAAGTACAAATCTTTTTGATATAGATAATCTTCTATCTGCATCCTCCATAACTGATAATTCTTGCCATTAAATTTCTCCATTCTTAGCTTACTTTCTTCTGCCATTGCTTTACTCCCACTCAATCAAAAACCCTTGTGAGTGAACCTATAATCAACAAACACTAACCCGCTCTATACCAGCTGTTAGTGAACCTGGCTCTGATACCACTTGTTAGGATCTTACAACACAATTGATTACTTTTGTGTAAGCAACTAAACACGGAATTAAACCAAAATTAATAAGTAACTAGAAATTAGAAATAACAAAGAATAGGAGATACAAGAAACAATGAAAACTTGTATTAAACTCTTCTAGAAGGAAATACAATTGAAGAAATCTCTCTTTCTTCCACACCTCTCAGATGTACAAATCTCTTTCCCTCAAAATTTCTCTCTCACAATTACAACCAATTCAATCCTTGAATTGTCTACCCTTTTTCTCATACAAACTATGAAGATCTAACCCTATTATATAATACTAGGATTCATGAGCTATGCATTCTCCACCGTTAGATACACCTCTTAATCAAAGGTTCAAATCTATCCTACCAAAAATAGAAACACGGACTTAAGACTAATAGTTACTCTTTTCATGCAAACAATATATTCTTCCTTGAAAATAGACTTCTGGAACGCACAGGTGACTGACGTCGGTCCCTGTCTATCTGCATATGACCAACGTCGGTCAATCCATAACCAACGTTAGTAGCTTTTGGTCAACTCCTGACCGATGTTAGTGACTGTGTGACTCTGACAACCTCTACATTTGCTCATCTGGTAAAGCTTTTAGCTCCACAACTCAACATATTTCTAACCTTATAGCTTTTCCTTAGGTTTGCAATGTTTGTAATTATTGTGCATTCAACCAATCCTTTATGAGTTTATTCAATAAGGAGGTGATTTGTTTATCATTAGACATCATTTGGTCACATAAAAATTGTGAGAATATCATGAGGCAAGTACTATTAATCAATTGACATGTATTTTCAAGCTAGGTACTCAATTATACAATGTCCTCTCATAACTAAAAAACTTCTTATTACAAGTCTAGGGCCTTCTACACAATTTATTCTTGAAACAGAGTTATGCCTTCAATTTACTTGGTTATAGTTGGGAAACATCACAATATATTTCTAATGAAGTAGTGGCAAGGGTCATGGGGGTTATTGATGGATTTGGCTAAATTATGCCAAAGGAAGTACAAAAATGGTGCATTGGGTGGATGTTGTGGGAACATCCCACAACCACTATCTAGAGATATGAGTTTTTAGTTGTGATACATTTTCCTATGCATCCTCTTATGTTATCCTCTTCTATTATTTTGTGCACTCTATGTATTCCTTGGCTTAGGCCTCCTTTTCTTTTATGGCTTTAGCTTCAGCTTTAGCCTTAGCCTTAACATTTACCTCAACTTGATCTTTGACTTACACTTTAGCCTCAGCCTTGACTTTAGCCTCAACTTTAACTTTATCTCAGGCTAATTGTTCATCAATTGCTTACTTGGTTTGCTCCTCTATGGCCATTTATTCCTCTTGAGCCCTAGCTATTGTGTCTACTTCATATTTATTTTGTTGTGCAGCCTATACTTATTATTTTCTCTTTGCTTCATTCCATTCTTTTTTATTTGCCTTCTCTTCTTCAATTCATTCTTATGAGACTCTACTTATTTGGCTTGCTTCCACACAACCTCTACTTCTTTTAATTGCTTCTTCACATCCTCTACTTCTTTGGTTTTTTCTTCATAGCCTTTGATTATTTGGATTACTTCATCATAGTCTCTAATTATTTATCTTTATTTTAGCATTTCTCTTTTATAGCTTGTTATTTTATTATTCTTCATGTGTAATTTTTTGTTTCATATGTTAATGCCTCTTATGAAACTTCTTATTTTTTTACTTCTTGATTATTTTTAATTTTTATTTCATTATTCTTTTTTTCTCAGTGTTCCTTTGTTGCTCTTATAAGTCCTTTGGTTGTTGTACAACTTCTTTTTATGGTTTGATGTGCGGTAAAGTTATTTCTTTAGGCTCCTCTATGACCTCTGATGCATCAAGCTTAGTAATAGATTGGGTGTCCTTTGAGTATATTGATTCCATAACCTTACTTTTTCATACAACTATCTTCTTCCTAGAGGTGGGTGGAGGAGTGAGAGTCTTCTTGAGGTTCTTTGTTGGCTAGACTTGGGATTGTGTTTAAGATTATGATGTTTGTTGTGCTTCTTACTCTTTTATCTACTCTACAAAATATACCATTATTTATTTAATTATTTAAGATGGCCTTATTAAAGTATGAATCCTTGGCTCATATGTGAAGGCTAGAGATTAACTCTCTTATGTAGGTTGCTTTCTTGGGTGCACAAAAAAATATCTTGTAGTTGGATCCATAGTGAATATTTTAGCCACCAACTTCTTTCAAATTGCCTCTTGGCCTACAATTTTAATAATAATAGAAGGGGAAGGTTAAGTTATGTCAACCCAAAGGTCATGTATTACTTTATTACACACTTGGTAGGTGTGCACTACTTTCTAGAAGAATAAATCCTTCTCCTTCTCCTACTCATAGACTTCATTTTTGATGTCTTTCAACATGGTCTTCAATGCTTCCTACTCCACTCCCATTTCTAATAATTCACATTCACTTACTCTCCTTGCAACATTTGTATTATCTAACCAAGAATTTTCATGATGTGTCCTCTTCTTAGGTAGTGGAGGTGAGACTCACCATGTAGGTGCCTTTCTCTTTCATTTATCTTGTTGGGTTGGAGTTTTTTATTTTTATGATGGGACTTTTGGTTGTGTTTTTTGTTGTTCTTGTGTCTATTTTGGCACTTGTTGTCTTTCTAGAGGAATAGATCGTAGATGTGATATTGTGCATGTAGATAAATATTTTTATCTCCATATTTTTACTTATATATCCAAAATTATGATGAATAATAACATTTAAATCACAATTAGATTCAATAACTCCTACACCTTCATCTAGATGGCATTATGCATTTTTTTAGTAATGCATGTTACCCTAGATACTACATGACATCTTGGGGTATTTTAGGGTGCGACCTGATCAAGGCTTAAGCCTTAATCCACCATGTGTTTAATCTCCCTAGTTTTTCATAGTATTATCCCATTTTAGTCCATACTATGTTTGTGAAGGTGGTAGCAGTCTAAAAATCTATAGTCACATTCATCAGTCCTTTCAATGATTTCCTTTTCATAAAACATAAAAAATACCAAAAATTGTAATTGAAATGTTTGGTAGATACCTATGAGTATATTCTTAATGATAGTGGTTAGATTTTATGCTATAAACTCAAGCCAATTAAATTCTTCTTGTAGGTGTATCAAGTGATATGTAATATTGATAACCCTTATGTTATTTGCTTAGCATGTTTTGTGGTTTTCCAAAAGCTCTTTGTAATGAATTCAACTAAAATGTGCACTGATGCATATTTTATAGAATCAATGGATATTCCCCTACCTATCCTAGGCATGTACTTTTCCCTAGTTTTATAATGAAAGGGTGGAGTAGTGGGATTATAAGGGAGAAGGGATTTTTCATGGGTTAAAAGGCCTATTGCTCAATCCATGGCATGGGGATTAATCTAGATTTTGATATACTAAGATAAATTAGTAGCTTCTTTATTGTATCTACTCATCAAAGTGAGCACTACCTCATCTAATTGAAAAAAAATTAGTAGTTTGATCAATTTCTCAACATCAAAACCTCAAAGGGGATGCTAGAGTGTTAGATCTCCAACTTGTGTGGATATTTGAGGGTCTTGAGAAAAAAGGGTAGATTCAACTATATTGATGAAATCAAAAGGGTCTAGGTCATTATATTTGGTTCAATATAGACCTAAGCCAATCCCCATCTCCTCCTATACATTTGTAAGTGGGATCAATATTAGATCTCTCTCCATCATTATTGTTGTGGCCTGAGCTGAAGACTTGGTTTTATTGTTCTGGTTTTGGTTTCTACTTGGTATGAAAGGATTTATTTTGAAAATAGAACACAAATTTTACTTATTAGCTAAAGTATGTATTGTTTGTGTGTTATCCATTCCCCCTATTATATTTATTTTTGGCACCCAAATGTATCTCACCAACTAATTTTAATTAACTACCTAATTACGCATGAGTTTTCTTCCCCTCCTTAATTCTCACTTGGTGAAATTTGATCTAAAAATAACCCTTATGTATCTAGAATTGTTGATTTACCCCTTGGTAGTTGTTTGATGTGATTTGATATCCTCTCATCTATCCCATTTATTTTATGATCCCACCTATCAATTGGCCATGCAATCTACCTTGGGAACAAGGCAATCTATTTAAGTGATTTTTCATTAATAGTATTGAATGACCATTATCCATCCTTTCATCATACCTATCTTATCATCATTACCTTTTTGTACTTATTCTAGACCTCTGGTAGTTTTTTCTAGTTGTCCTTCCTTGAAGTTATCTTATGGTATTTGATCACATTTTGTCACTATAATTATTCCTTATTCATTATGATGTGTTATGATGCAAATATCATACTATACAAACACTTTAACCCTAAGAAAATTAAAAAAATAAATTAAAATTTAATAAAAACCCTAATATATATGGTGCTCCTAAGCACCCTCTCTTTTTAATAGTAAAAGTGATAGAGACTAATGATGGTAAGGCTTAAGCCTATAGCCATTAACACATCTTGGTAATATGGTTCCCTAAAAATGTTTTCACATAATGGTACCATATTTTGAAGTTTCATGAATAATGTAGGTTCCCTTCCATCTATGTGCAACTTTCTTAAGAATGATTTAAACCTGCTATCATGTAGTAACACCACAGACTCTGGTTGAAATTGCTTAAATTATAGATTATGATCATGTGATGCCTTCTGACCTAGCTTGTGAATTTCATTTATCCATTGTGATATTTGTCAACTTTATTCCATTCAAACCAAGTAGAATAATATTTTCCTTAGATAATATTGCTCACTTAGCCTCATAATCATTATAATGCACAAACTCAAAATAATGTACTCCATAGGCATTACTGCTTTAAGGCATAAACAAGGTGAAAAGGAGTGAAACATATAGCATGCTTGTAATGTGTTATGTATGCCTAAGTAATCATAGGAATATGATCTTCCCAATCATCCTTTACATATTATATATCTTTGTTAACATTTTTTGTATACTTTGTTTGATGCTTCAGCTTGTCCATTCACTTGAGGGTGATAAGTTATGTTCTTATGGTGCAAGACCATAAACTCCTCAGTGAGAGTATTGATGGTGTTATTAAGGAAAAGGGTTCCTCTATTGCTAACCAACTTGATCGGGAATCTAAATCTTATAATAATGTTTTCATATAAAATTTGGAAACATCCTTTGTACTGCAAATTGGAGTTGTAGCAGCTTCCACCCATTTGGTGAAGTAATCTATAGTAGTAATAATGTATTATGCATGACTTCATTTTCTTGGGGGACTTACAAGTCTAAAAAAATTTATTCCCCACTATTAAAGTGGTTTTTATATGAGCATTGGCACCAAGGGCATCTCATCTCTATAATTTGGCTTTCCTATCCATTGACATGCATCTTAATATTTGGTTACTTTGTGTACATCTTGAAACAAATTTGACCACCACAAGATACTCAATAATATTTTTATAACAATGGATTCACCTGTAAACTGACCTCCTATAATTTCTTGGTATATTTCTTGAAAATCTATCGTCAATCATGCTCTAATGTTACTTTGTGCATCACATCATCTTTCCCCATTTTGTATAGAAATCCATTGATGAGACCATTTGATTTTTATCCCTTTATATATAATGCATATGGAAAGTACCTTGATCTAAAAAGTTTGTAATGTCTTCCATATTATATAAGATTATATTATCCCTAAATAAGTGTGCATATATGGACTCATCCTCTATTTATTCTATCCCTTTACCATTTTATATTTTGATTAGATGATTTGTCTGATGTTTTCTCATCCTAGATTTACTTGATCTAAAATTTAAACTATTGAAATAGTATAAGCCACCTAGATATATGTCCTCCAAACATTAGATTATTAACCAGGTATCATAATGCCTGGTGGTCAGTGAAATGTTCAAATGGTATTGCCAATAAATAATGCCAAAACATTTGAAATGCAAATAGCATAGCTAAGGTCTCTCTTTCAGTGGTGGTATAGCTGTTTTCAACTATTGATAGCTTCCTACTAGAAAATGTATGGGGTGATCTAACCCACCCTCACCTAGTTGTGATAAGATGGCTCCTACTGTAATACCTAAAACATCCACATGCACATAGAATGACTTCATCCAATTAGGAAATGCTAAAATAAGTTTTGTTACTAACCTTTGTTTGAGTTATATAAATTTTTCTTGGAATTCAATGTCCACTCAAATCTCGTATCCTTCTATAGTATTTTTTCCATTGGCATCGATATGGCTATGTAACCTTTGAAAAAAAAATTATAGTATCCCATATGACCAAAAAAGGTGGAATTATGTAAAGTTAGTCAGGGTGGCATCCCCATTATTACAATAGTATTATCTTGATCAACCAATATGCCATTACTACATTAAAAATGGCCAAAAATAACACCAAATAGTTTGAAAATAAACATTTCTTTAAATTTAGAGTAATGTGTAGAGCTCAACAATGTTTGAATATTAGTCATAGTTTCGATAGAAGATATTTAAATAGAGAAAAGATAACCTATTCATCTAAATATAAATCTAGGAAATAATGAATGAATTCTTTTAGTGGTTATTATAGCTCTAGAAAAAATTATTGGTGTATTTTTCAACCCAAAAGGCATTACCTTATATGTAAATGATCCCCATTTAGTTGGAAAAGTAGTTTTATCTTGATCCTCTATTGTGATTAGAATCTGATGGTTCTTGTTGAAACCATCTATAATTGAGTATACTTTATGACTTACAACTAACATGAGGACTTCATTTGTGAATGGTATTGGGAAAGGTTTATTGATGCAGACATCATTGAGTGCATGGTAGTCTCCAAAGATGTGTATTTCTCTAAATTTATTTGGCTAAATTACCATGAGACTCACCTAGTATACTTTTTCCATTGGATAAATGATTTTAAATTATTGCATTTGATCTAGTTCAGCCTTTACTATTAATTTCATGTTAGGATTTAACCTATATAGGTACTTATTAAAGGGTTGAGTGTAGTTTTTCAACTCTATGTGCATTTCCCACCAACAATGGATATACACCTTTTATTTCAAAGAATTTGGTTAGAAAAACATCTTGATAGTCTCATAGTAGATACAATTATTCTGATATCTACTCCCATCTCGAGTAATATCCTACCATCACAAACTTAGAAATTGACTCTGTTCCTATGTTTTCTTCAATATTTTTTAGGGGTTATTGATACACTTTATTTGATGTGTTGAGTAAATCATGTCATAGAGTGTGTTCTCCTTCCCTTTTTGAAATGTTTATATTGCATAGTTTGTCTTCCTTCACTTGTTCATTTTTTGGGGTTAGTGTTGATTCAACTTTCCTTTTTGATTCAATGAAGTCTTCTAAATCTAAATATTTGTCACTATTTCTAGATTTAGAAGACTTCATTGAATCAGAAAGGAAAGTTGAAACAACACTAACCCAAAAAAATGAACAATTGAAGGAAGACAAACTATGCAATATAAACATTTTCTAGATTTTTTCATCTATTATTAGATTATAAGGCTTAATTAAAGCTTGTTCATGTTGACTTTCCTTATAAGTGTGAATATCCATAATTAAATCATGTGTTACTTTTATTGTGATGATGAGTTTATTATGTCTTGAAAATATGTTGCTCATCCATGACATAGAAATATTTTAGCCTTTTGCACCAAAGGGTTATCATATTCAAATACAAAGGCCTAAATGAAATCTTGTTGCACTTTTCCCAATGTTTAGTTTCTCTTATGCATTCTTGATACATATACCAAGCTATTGTTAGTGTCACTAGAGTGTAGATAAAAATGTGCATCTAATATCTCAGTTATACTCCTTACATAGACCATATATCTACACATTGATGAATGTGTAGCTTAGGACATTTGACTTATTAAAATAATGGCCATTCATAATTCACCATAGTTGGTAACTAAAATCATGCACATAAAATTAAAATACCTCCCCAAAATATATCTGTAGATCTCTATACACTACCCACCAAGTCACAACAATACCTTTCAATACATATCCCAATGTGTTGACTCTTTGATCCACCTCTGACACATGGTGATCCAACATCAAAATGAATGGATTAAGGTCTTTTATCACAAATTATTAAGGTAACTGATGTTCAATAGTGAACACCACATGTAAAGGCCACAACTCATGATCTCCTCTTACCCAGTTTAGAATGTGAATGTTTAAATATCCACTTATGAAAGATGTTTCCCATATTAAAACACCCTCTAGAGTTAGCTTGGTATATTCCATAATTTTTACACCTATATTGTATAACACATCCATTTATGACCTAGTGTGAAATTTCAATGATGGAGAGGTACAACCCTCATGCTAAAACTATGACACATGTGATTTTTTAATTTCATCTTGTAAGATGATTACCTTTTTATTTACAATTACTCCATGTGTGAGTTTAAAAATTGATACTCGATAGCCCTTAATGTATTCTTCTATGTATATGTGTTGATTTTAAACTAAATTTTATCACCATATGAATATGGTGATTCTAGAATCACATATGGATTTTGTTCTGATTTATATAATAGAATAACAACTATATTATCTCCCTGGTGAGCTTCTAGTTGGTTATGCACTTTGTTAATAGTCATTTTCCCATCATAAGCCCATTTCTTACCAATTTAGTTAGGGTAAGGGTCTCGACAATTTTCATATTAATGACTTCAAAATTAATATGTAGACTTAGATCAGCCACTCTAATCTCCACATCCTTGAAGGCAACCAATCGGTTCTACTTGCTCATAATCTATGAAGCTAAGACTGATAGAATTATAACTAAATTATGGCCTACCAATATCTCCCCAAGGTGATCTCAAGGTTATATTTATAATAATCCAATAATCAAAAATATTGTTAGTGATTTCATAACCTGCAAGCTCAATAACCATGTGGGAGTCAACATCGCAATTCTTCTTAGTTTTCACATACCAAACAACCTTATCCGCATGTTGTTTCCATCACTATGCACATTCCAAAAAATTATGTAGGACGTTAGTAATATTATATGATATATCCTCATTATGAAGTGTACTAAGTAACTTTAGTAAGTCTTTTAAATAAGTTATAACTCCTTTATGTCGCATTATGTTCACAATCTACCCATACTTAAGCACATCAATAGTTATTGTATCTACCTCTAAATTATTTTACTTTTGTATATTTTTCATAACTTGCGTTAATTGATACATCAAAGTATTCTCCCTTATAGGATCAAGATATTGATCAAGCTAATCTTTTCTAAATCCTTGATCTACTAGCATCTCCCAAGGAGTTAAGCCTTGTTTTTCATGCTATTATCTAGTAACTTCTTGAATGAATGCATTCTCCTTAGGTTGCACATTAATCAATTTTAAATTACACATTGGATTCTCATTTCTTTCCTTCTAGAGCACTGTACAATATTTTTTTTATGTTGACCTTTAATTTTATAATATACATAGTACATCTATCTTTATAGGTTAGTATGGAAATTCTTCACATAGTGATTATATTCTCCACATAAATAACATTACATAGGTGGTTGATTTTACTAATTGTCATTGTTATGTCCTCCTTGATATCTTCCTTGGTATCCTCCTTTGTAGCCACCTATATTTTTTTTAAATCCCCATCCTTATGACTGTTATCTAGCATATCCTCCTTATTGGATTTTTTGTGAATCATAACATCCATATTGGTACTGAGGTGAACATAGAGCTCAATTAGATTGTTGCAAACTCACATTATTCCAAGAAGACTAATATTGGTGTTACATGGAAGATGACATCTATCCAACTAGATATTGGGGTTGATATTGTGACAATTAAGGTATCCATTAGGACTACCTTGTGTCATAATTACCATGTCCACATTCGGGTAGGGTATACCTTACATTAAAACTAGTAATTATTGCATAACAATTATGAAGACACTATTTGTACTATCTTCCTTTAGCTCTTATATAAATTTATAGAATTTCTCATCATGGTTTGTCTATTTACAAAAAATATAATAAATTTTCTATAATTTTTAGATATATTACTGTAGAATATGACACTTTGAAGTAGCATGTCCAATTACTCTAGATCTCACAAAACTCTATTTTAATTTTTAGATAGTCATTCCTATGGTTGCCTTCTTGACCACATTTTATACACCATAAGCCTAATTTTGTATTATCATTATCATGCATCTCCTAATTTTTTATCATAAAATCATCTAGTTTTTATTCTTCCTTATAACCTATTACTAGAAGGTGCCATAATCATCTAATTGCTCTACTAGTATAATAAAAAATTGAGAATCAACCTTTGTTAAGAATTGGGACTGCACAATAGCAAATCCAATTCTTGGTTGCATCCCTTGCATGAACCAAGAATCCTTATTCTTATCTTTTTGGATGAAATATATTTTATTCATAACATCAAAAAATATGCAATCGTAGTATTTGACTGATTCTCTAGACTTTTATCAAATCTCCTTTAGGTCTTTAATAATTTGGCTTGTACATTTCTTCACCTTAAAATATTCTATTAACAAATATTTGGCTTGTGAAATGTAAAGATTATTTAGATTTATTTTACAAATGAACTCTAAGGTTCATCCTAACAAAGCTCTTATGAGTTCATGTTTCTCAACATCATCAGATATTAACCCCTTAACATTCTATTTCATATCACAAGTTACCAAGTATTAATTAAGATTTGTCAACCCATCATATTACATTAAATTAATAAATATACTTAAATTAAGAGACATATATGGCACATTTTTAGTTGATAATGTAGGTTTATTCACACTGGTGATTGTGATTATAGGTATATATGTACTAGTGACTACAATTATATGTTCTTACACATTATTTACTGCAGCTATGGACTTCTGTGCACTAGTATTTTTAGGTGTTCTAAAAAGTAATCTTAAGTCTTATATCATATTATCTATTTCATAATTTACTTTACACTTATCTTTCCAAACTTATATATAAAATAATCAAACCAATTTGTATCCTCCTCTTCTCTCACACTTCTTATTTTTACAAATAATAAATTGGGTTGTGGGGTGTATAATTTTGATGTGAATGATCTCTAATTTAAACTTATTATAAATTTGTTCTTGAACCTATGATAGCTCTAAATTCTAACCTAATTTATTCCCAAGAACTTTCCTTCCTAGGTCCAGACGAAATCCTTTTCATTAACTAAAATCAATTTTTATCTTCTAGTTTCTTTATTGCTAACCTACCTTCTTCATCCTACTCCTTGAACTCCACATACACATTATTACTATTTTTATCTTCCTCTTCATCGATTATTTCTACATACACTATGAATTATTTATTTTTAGCATCTCTCATATCCTCTCTCTACACCATTTCAACTTTAACATATTCTACTCTATCTCTACTCGTATTCATAGTTTATTCAAGGTTGCTCACTTTATTCCATCTTCTCTATTGTCATAGTTCCATTTCTAATACTATAATTTTCAATCACTCTATCTCTTCTTATATTCCATATTTTAGGGTTAGGTTTAATCTTTTTTATGTATCTCCACATCATTCACTTAAATCTCATATGCACCCTCATGGTGCCTGAAGTGACTACTCCATGTTGTCAAGAGTAAACACCATGGCCTTTTCCACACTTAACATTTTGATCAATTTATTTAGTATCTTAAGTAAATTATCATGTATTCCTATAAAAAATATGTCTTTCACATATTCTAAGTCTAAATAACTTTGTACAACAAACTGTGTGATATAACTGTCAATTGTGGTTTGGGTCTAGAAGTCCATAACATAGGTCCAATTACTATCTAGGCCTTGTAGTTTATCTACCTTATCTTCCAACCAAACTATAATGTCTATCATTCTTATTTGGGGATAGTAATACTAATCTTGACAACCATGTATCTAAGAATCTAGGTAATTTGCATTTGAAAAATTCTTAAAACTCTTTGTATGTGTTCATGAATTATCTCCTTAAAAATCACTTTGACTTTCTTGATTATTCCTTTGTAAAGTTATGGATTCTCTCATCCAAAAATATTTCTAAATCTTTGTATCCTCATATCCATATCAACATATTTCAAAAATATCCACACTCACCATACCATTGTTAGCATAGGTTCTGAAAAAATTCCAAAAATGCTAATTATAGGGATAGCTTGTGTTGTTAATAACAAAGCAAAGAAATGGTTGGAAATTCAAACTAAAATATGCCATTATTTACAAATTTGAACTCATATTAATGAAGACATGAAAATAAAGTGTATATAGAACAGATGGCATAACTCTATGAATAACAGTTTAGACATCCACAATACTCAATGCACATATATCAAAAGTAAAATTATAGATAAGAAAACCATATAAAACATTGTATTAATCTTTATCACACATCGAAATCAAAATATATTATAATAAATCACTATAGATATAGTATTAAAAAGTGGTGTCTCTTCATATTCCAACATTTCAATATGTTAAAAGGAAATCCTCTTCACATTCTTCCATCTATTGCTTATGTCTACAAGGTTGAATACATACCTAGGACTACCCAAAAGACAAAATCATACAACTCGCATGTGTCCATCTATTATGTTGTTCCCAAAATTTGTCACTTGTTTTTGTGGATAACATGTCAACCATTTTCATCCTATAGACCAAAATGCTCTCTTTCTTTCTCAAAAAATGTTCTGAGCAGTTAAGTTTTTCAAATACTCAAGCCTTTTCAGCTAAGGAAATCACAAGTTCAATATGTGAGCTTTCTCAAAGGGAAGTTCAAAACACTTAAGGCATTTCCTAAGTGTTTTGAGGATGGTTCAATGCCGAGGTTAAATCAAAAGCATTCAATGGTGGGGTTTAAAGAATTGGAATGAACCATTGAACCATTGAACCCCACCTTCGAAATGTTCAAAGGTTCAACGATTTCAATGGACTTAAAGAATAAAAGGATCCAAAGAGTTAAAATGAACCATTGAACCATTGAACCCCACCTCTAAAATGTTCAAAGGTTCAATGAGTTTAAAGATTCAAAGAGTTTAAAGTTCAAGCAGAAGCTTTGAGCGAATGGTTCAAGTGGAAGATTCCAAAAAGAGGTTCAACTAAATGGTTCAACTGAATGGTTCAAATAATTGGTTCAATGACAACTTGAATGCATAAAAAAACTAATTGAATGTAGCTCTTTACAAAACATTGAATCACTGAACCATTGAACCATTAAACTGAAAGAGTTCAAGGTTCAAGGTTTTAAGTGGTTCAAATGACTGATGACGTCCCCACAGATGTCAAATTTAGGATTATGGAATAATTGTTGATTTTCAAAAGACCCAAGGACAAACTTAGCAACTAGCCAAGAAAGGAGCTGAAGGCATTAGCAGAAAGTGAGAAGATAGCCCTGAGAGTTCAGATCACCAAGAAGAGATAAATTGTAGCAAGGAAAGAGAGAAAGATATCAAAAATCTAGAAATATAAGTAGAAGAGTTATTCTAGTAGGTGAAGCAGTCCACCAGGTGGACCTCAAAGAGCACAAATATTCAATGGCGTGGCCTATTTTTATTCATTGAATAAAGGCAAATAGATAGTCATGTAAGCATCATAAAGAAGACTAGGCAACCCATGCTTAGGAGGAGACATTTGAAAATATGTAGAATGCCAAAGTTAAGGCTGATAACCTATTTTAGCATGGCCCCTTCATAGCATTCAATGCAGCATGGGCCATTTTGTGAAAACAAGTGCCCAAGTTTTTTGTTGGATGCTATATATTGTAATCTCATTTTGAATAGAGGAGATCTCTTTGTTATTAGAAGTGAATCTTTGCCCAAATTAAAGGGCATTCCTGAGACTTTAGCTCATACTATTAATCATATTTAATCAAGTGAATGAGAAATCAAGTGACCTTTCAGAGTTTGTGTTGAAATAGCTTGTGTTATCTAGGAAATCATTCTTATGTCATTTTCCTAAATACAGTCTTGTCCATTTGATAAAATAAGCAGAATAAGTGGAAATAAGCTAGAAGATGTCTTGAAGCTGATTATGGGAGACTTTGTGCTACCATAATTGTCTTTAGTCTATGTTTTGTGTAAAGGATATTGGAGAGACTTTGAGCTCCCCTTATCCTTCGTAATCCTTCACTCTATTGTGGTTTTCAGTCGAGACTTTGTGCTATACTTCAAACCACTATGTTACTTTGTCCTAATTAGTAGGAGAAACAATGAAAGACTCTGTGCTTTCATGGGTTTCTTGTGGATCCAGTTACTACCTAGGAAGGAATCCTATTGTTTGTTGAATATCATTTCTAAAAGAAGAGAGTACCTTTAGTAATTACACCAAAATTCTCCTTTGTTCTATGAACATCATCTCTAAAAAAAGAGAGATGGATGGTATGATTTCACCCCTGAGTCTATTTTTAGCTTATATTAGTATACTATAGTTTATAGGTAACCTTAACTTACTGAGAGGAGAGATTTATCTAAATATATTGTGGTCACCACACCCATTTTACCGCATAAATCTCCTTGTGTTGTGGTTGATGTACCCATTTTTCCATCATTCAGTTGATGACAAAATATTCACCCAATAGTTGTTGGCGACTCTACTAGGTAGAAATGTGCAATTTGAAGCCTCAAGCTTCAAATTGAAGCATTTCTAATTCTTTTCCATTTCCATTTTATACTCTGGTAGATCCACCATATACCCAAATCCAAAAAGCTCAAGCTATTATTGACCCTATATTTGAGTTGGTGCAGCTGAGTAACTTTGATTTTTTTCCTTCACCATCTCACCTTCAATGAACCAAGAGTTTTCCTCCTACAAACATTAGGTCTCAAATACCAGGCAAAGCTTCTCTTTCCTCTGCTATCAAAGCTTTGTCTTTACATATCCCTCAATGATTTATTATCCCTCCTTTCAATAACCATATCATGCAGCTCAAGGCCTCTAAGGTAATACTTTTGGTCCTCTGAATCTAACCCCACCTTTACATGAACTACCCTGTAGTGCAAGAAAGAATTTTTCCAAGTTCTATGGTAATGGGAAGGTTCATGTTGATGAACATATTACACCCTTTTGCATAGCCTATAATGTGATAGGCATTAAATATGAAGACATTGCAGTCATACTATTTATGGAAACATTGCAATGCACTGTTGTAGACTAGTTTTATCATCTGCAAGCACAAATAGTGACTGATTGGAACACTTTGAAGGCCATGTTTGAGGCTAGGTTCAAACTTGTAGAAGATGCACACACCTTGTTAGTTTAGCTTATGCAAATGAAGAAGGAGCCTCATGAACCTATGCAAGACTTCATTGCTAAATTCGATAAGATGAGGAATGGGATTCCTATAATTACCCAGTTGACACCTGAGAATATTAAATACTTCATCAATTCTCAGCTTCCTAAAGTGAGTTTCTTGTTGAGGTGGGCTGGCCACATAGATCTTGTTGTAGCTCAAATTTTAGCCACTGAGGTTGAAGATGATCATATCTTGGCATGAAAGATAAGAAGAGATCCTAACAAAAATAAATCTTCTTCATCTTCTAAAAAAATTTCTACAGGCACCACTAATCCTATGGTGCAAAAGCTAGTAAATGAATTGTTAGCTATGAAAAATTAAATGACACAAGGGATGTCTACTCCTCCTAATTGAGATATACTAAGGAGGTGTTTCCCAACCAATCATACTAAGGTAATGCTGCCAGGATTCAAGGGCAACTAAATCATCTTTATCTTCCATAGGGGAAGTTTGCCATTAAAGTAGCACTAGCTAACTCAACAGTTGGTTATCATGAAGTTGAACATGATTTCTCTTTCCAACCTGAGTTAGACCAAGAAGATGATGCTGATCTCTTTATATAAGGTGAAGAAGAATTAGTTGGTGACTCCAATATTGGTTTCTTGAATTACCAAGATGAAGCTAGAAGTAAAAGAGAAGTGTTTGATGGATCATACATTGTATTTACCAAATCCCAAAATTAGTAAAATCAACAAGCTGATAAGGGAAAAATAGGGGAATAATCTCAACTAGCAATTTCAATTACTAAATGGGGGACTTCACTACCTTTCCAATCAAAGGACCTATTGATCAGTAAAAAAATTAAGTACCTCAAACAACCCTGCACCTTCTACTTCAATTTCGTAGACCAATGCCACACCCAATAAAACCCAAAATGATGGACTTCCTTTATTTCTAGTTCATTTCAGTGATTTGATATAATTGATCATACTAGGAAGACCAAGATTCAAATGTCTGAGTTTGAATACTTATAAGCCAATCGTGAGCAATTGGATAGGCTAGTTGAATGCATCAAGAACAAAACCATCCCTATAGGACAAGATGTTTCAAAGGTAACTCATGATCCCCCAAAGAACACATCTACCTAAAACAATCTTGTCATTACTCCTCTTAGGAAGATAGAACCTTTCTACATTTCCCTATTGATAAATGGTCATAAGTTGAACAATTACATTATAGATTATGGTGCCTCTAAAAATGTGATGCCTGCTAAGGTGGTAGAATCTCTTAGTCTCACTTTGACTAAAACCTTTGGGAGATGTTTCTCCATGGAAAACAAAAAAGTTTAACTTCTGGGACAAATCAAAGATACCCAATTTGCATTCGTAGCCTTCCCAGATAAGAGGATTAAAATGATAGTCTTGGTGGCTGATGTTCTACCTTCTTATAGCATTCTACTTGGGTGAAATTTTTGCAAGGATGTTGGTAGAGAATTGAGCATGGACCTATCTGAGGCAAGGATCCCTGTTAAGGGTGTCATGCAAAGGTTACTTCCTGAGGAGTCAAAATACATTATCACCCAAACATCAGCGCCTGAATCTCAAATTCTATTTGAATCTTTAAGAATGGGTAACTACTTTTTATCTACTGAAGATGTTTCTATTCATTAGATGAAAGTTTACTAGGTGATAATCCAAAAAATTTAGACAAGATGTCAGAATAATTGGTGGAGCATAGTTTAGATAAAAAAGGATCTTCCCTCCCTAATGAAGAAAAATCTGAAAGAAGATCAGAAATTGATGGCAGCAATTCTTCTACCAGTTCTAGAGTCAGAGTTGTTTTTACATCTCCTCAAGGAGATATTTTTCCCTACTCATACAATTTGTAGTTTAGCAACACAACAACACCACTGAGTATGAATATTTGCTGCTCAGATTGAAGGTTGCTCAAGCTAAAGGCATCAAACTTCTTCACACCTAGGGAGATGCTAAGCTGGTGGTTTATCAAGTGAGGAACCTATATCAAACCAAGAATGAATTATTGAGACATTATCAAAATTTGGTGTGGGATTGCCTTGAAAATTTTGATGATTTCAATATTTCTATGGTGCCTAAAGAATTCAATGGTCAAGCAAATTCCTTGGCCATCTCTGCAACTCTCATGGTTCCTCACCAAGATTTAAAAGAGCATAAGTACACAATTGAGCTGGTATTTTGACCAAGTGTACTTGATAATTCTAGCCATTGGCAGGTGTTCAATAGTGACAATAAAATCATGTGCTGGATTGAAATAGAAGAGCAGCAAATTATAGTAGTAGACCGTATTGTTGCATATCAATACCAGGTAAAGAAACTCTTCAAAAAGAGAGAAAATATTTATGTTTTTCAGATTGGAGATCAAGTCTTGCTAAAGGGCCAGAAGAGAGAACCAAAAAGAATGCACCATTTTGCCAATTATCAATTCTTGGTGGAGAAGTCCATTTGCCAATCATCGATTCTGGGTGGAGAAGTCCATTTGCCAATCATCGATTCTAGGGTGAAAATAGTTTCTTACTAATATATCAAGATAGAACACCATTTTCACTACCTCACAGTGGGCAGCATCTGAAGCACTTCAATCCTTGAAGTATCAGATAAGTCCAATTGTACATTTGTATAGTCTTTTTTTATTTTGTTTTGTTCTTTTGTTTTTGGTGCCTTTATTTTTGGGTGGTATGACTCTTTAGCCCAATGGCATAGATGAAGGCACTTAGATTCTAGATTCTACTCCCTTCAATTGCTTTAAATTTCAATCGATGGAAGTTCCCCAATTGGAGCTAACTATTGTTCCTAAAATTTGTCACTTGTTTTTGTGGACAACATGTCGACCATTTTGGTCTTACAGACCAAAATGCTCTCTTTCTTTCTCGAAAAATGTTCTGAGTATTTAAGTTTTTTAAATACTCAAGCCTTTTTAGCTAAGGAAATCATAGGTTCAACAGGTGGGCTTTCTCAAAGGAAAGTTCAAAACACTTAAGGCATTTTCTAAGTGTTTTGAGGATGGTTTAATGCCAAGGTTCAATCAAAAGCATTCAACGATGGGGTTTACAGAATTGGAATGAACCATTGAACCATTGAACCCCACCTCTAAAAGGTTCAAAGGTTTAACAAGTTCAATAGACTTAAAGAATAAAAGGATCCAAAGAGCTAGAATGAACCATTGAACCATTAAACCCCACATCTGAAAGGTTTAAAGGTTCAATGAGTTTAAAGGTTCAAAGAGTTCAAAGTTTGAGCAGAAGCTTTGAGCGAATGGTTCAAGTAGAATATTCCAAAAAGAGGTTCAACCAAATGGTTCAACTGAATGGTTCAAATAATTAGTTCAACGACACTTTGAATGCATAAAAAAAACTAAGTGAATGTGGCTCTTTACAAAACATTGAATGACCGAACCATTGAACTAAAAGAGTTCAAGGTTCAAGGTTCATCGTGGTTTAAGTGACTAATGATGTTCCCATAGACATCAAATTTAGGATTATGGAATAACCATTGATTTTCAAAATACCCAAGGACAAACTCAGTGACCAGCCAAGAAAGGAGCTGAAGGCACCAATAGAAAGTGAGAAGATAGCCCTGAGAGCTCAAATCACTAGGAAGAGATAAAATGTAGCAAGGAAATAGAGAAAGCTACAAACAATCTAGAAATAATTGTAGAAGATTTATTCTAGTAAGTGAATTAGTTCACCAGTTAGACCTCAGAGAGTGTAAACATTCAATGGCACGGCCTATTTTTCTTCATTGAGTAAAGGTGAATGGACAGTCATGTAATCATCATAAAGAAGACTAAGAAACCCATGCTTAGGAGGAGACATTTGAAATGATTTAGAATGCCAAAGTTAAGGCTGATAACCTATTCCAGCATGGCCCCTTCATAGCATTCAATGCATTCAATGTAGCATGGGTCATTTCATGAAAATAAGTGCTCAAGTCTTCCTTTGGATGCTATATATTGTAATCTCTCATTTTGAATAACGGAGATCTCTCTGTTATTACAAGCAAAGCTCTACCCAAATTGAAGGGCATTCCTAAGACTTTGAGCTCAGACTGTTAATAATATTTAATCAAGTGACCTTTCAGACTTTGTGTTGAAATATCTTGTGTTATCTAGGAAATCATTCTTATGTGTTTTTCCTAAATATAGTCTTGTCCATTTGAAAAAATAAGCATAACAAGTGGAAATAAGCTGGAAGATGTCCTGAAGCTGATTATGGGAGACTTTGTGCTGCCATAATTATCTTTAGTCTGTGTTTTGTGTAAAGGATACTAGAGAGACTTTGAGCTCCCCTTATCCTTCGTAATCGGTCACTCTGATGTGGTATTTGGTGGAGACTTTGTGCTTTCCTGGGTTTCTTGTGGATCCAGTTACTACCCAGGAAGGAATCATGTTGTTTGTTGAATATCATTTTTGAAAGAAGAGAAGTGCCTTTAGTAATTACACCAAAATTCTCCTTTGTTCTATGAATATCATCTCTAAAAAAAGAGATATGGATGGTATGATTTCACCCCTGAGTCTATTTTCAGCTTATATTAGTATACTATAGTTTATAGGGAACCTCTCCTTGTTGAGAGGAGAGATTTATCTCAATCTATTATGGCCACCACACCCATTTTGCTGCATAAATCTTCTTGTGTTTTGGTTGATGTACCCATTTTGTCGTCAGTTAGTTGATGATAAAATATTCACCCAACATGTTATACTTTACTATTCTAGTCTTCCTTGTTCCTTATCTAATAATTAGGGTTTTAGATTTCAAATTTTATAATTTCTATATTTACCATGATTATAATTATAGGGTATATTTATCAATTTTTGTGAAAAAATTATTAGTACTATTTGTATAATCCCCACCTATTATTTATATAATCTCCTGCATGTATGTAAGACCATTGATACATAATTTTAGTTAAATATTAAATCATCTATTGGTCTACCACATATTTTTGAGCCATTCTATGAATATTATTATTACATGGCTCAGTTTGAGTTACCACCAGTTACTAATAGATGCCAGAGAGCTCATATGATTTCTTTTGTTCCTTCTAAACCCTAACCCTCTATTTATCCTAACTCATATCCCACCTCTATTATTCACCCTAGGATTATAGTAGACCCTATAGTCTGAGCTATTTTTACCAGATGAGTTTGGGTGCCTCCTCAGTCAAGACATGAGGAACACATTCATAAAATTCCTCCTCATCCCTGACCTAATCCAATAATACCATTGAATCAATCTAGATCATATGATATTGTTGATCAACTAAGGTATAAACCAGCTAAGATTTTTATGCTATAATTATGTTGAAAGACTACTATTTTTTAGGATATTATTTCCTAAGAATTGAATCAGTCATTTATTCCTTGTGACACAAATCCTTCCTACTTTACATTAGTTATAAATACTTTGAAATATATGTAGGATGTTATTTATTTTAGCATTGATGATTTTTATTCACATTCAACTATTAATAATAATCTACATGTTATCAACCCAAGTTTCACCTTGTGAATTAGATTATATAGTTTTTAATTCAAACTTAGACTAACATTAGATTGGTCTACAGGTTATGGGTTACCTATAACCTGACCAAACCTCTAGATTATGAGGCTCATTCCTCTGAAGTCAAATTTGAATTATTTTCCTAAACCTATTTTTATTTGGTGTTGAAAAGAGTTAGAAAGATAAATTTTAATAAAAAACCTATACTAGTGGTGGTGATGTACCTAAATGATGCATCTGCTCAATCTTGTACTCTTAATAACACTAATGATTAAAAATGGACTAAAGCATTATCTCAAAAACTCTTAGGAAACAATGTTTCATATGAAGGTCTTGATAAATGATTATAATTTGGAGGTGAAGGGAGAGAGGCCTATCTTGAGGCACTTTCAACAAGATTACACTCCAAACATGATCACCAAACTTTGACACTTCACATACCCTGCATAAGACAACTAATCAGCATATAGGTGTAATAAGGTCATGCTAAGGGAAGATTTATACCACTTATACATATCTAAACAAACATAAACACACTATAATCCAATAATGGATAAGTTTCAATAGTTTATTTATTAATCTAAGAGGTCTATCAAGTACAAAACTTGGTAGAGTTTCCTCATACCTAGGTGAGGGTATCTTAATCAAGGTCATAATACTTGAATATATAGAAAAATGAAGAGAGAAGAATAGGGAGAATGGTGTGAAGGAGAGAATAAAAGGTCATAAATTCCCATCATTAACTCAAGAATTACTTCAATTATAAACAATTACAAACATTCCAAAAACTCTCCATGTTTGATGATCTTGTATGATCTTTGAATGAGTTGTTAGGCATTGAAAAGAGGTAGTTAAGGATATAGTTGACTGATTCAACCTTATATTGAATCATGTTACACCTTTATATTGTCAAATAACTCCTTATACATTTCCACTTAAGGTTTATTTATGCATTAATTAACACTTAAATACTAGTTATGTCATTTGATTACTCTACATTAACCCATTCAATAGTCTCCCTACACCATTCTCAACTTTACTTGATTGACCAAATAGGTCTACTAGGCCAATTAGGCATAGTATCCTAAATATTAGTACATAATGGCCATGAAATATTGATAACATATTAACATGTGAGTTTTAGACCTGAATCAATGTTACACACCATGAAATAGGTCTCCTTGAGCAAGAAACACTTGCAACCTTACCAAGCTAGGAGACTAGGTCACCTTGTCCTTAACATCTATAGAGTGGATTATTATAAGAAACTCAAAGAGGAATTTTTAGGTATATCCTTGGACATCAAATTCTTTTAAAAGGTCAAACAAGTGCCAAATAAACATCTCTAATGATTTGCATCTTATTAAACTTCTTTGTACCTTTTTCTCTACTCTTTCTCCCCCAAAACACTATTTTCTAATAGACTGATACAACATAATACCATTTTGAGGACCCTATCTAATTTTAATTCATGATTAAAGTGTTTCTCAAGTGATTCATGGGTGTTTAGCTATAATAATCTTCACTTTTCTCAAAACTAAGTGGGGTTTAGGGAGCATTTTAGAGGTCCACCATCTTAATGATGGTTCATAAAGTACAGAACTCAAAACTAGAAATTCTTTCCATTAATATTTGTTACATATACCCCTTCAAATTTTTTGATAATTTTGGATTCCCATTCAAAATTTGTGTCAAGATATGTATGTATGGAAGTGGACTATGATCTCTCTGCATGAATTTTAGACCTGCTTATAGTCTTAGCAATGGTTCATATACTTTTGCCCCTCAAAAAAACTCTTTTATCCATGAATATAAATTAAATATTGGTATTAAAATCTTGGTAAGATAATTTTTCCTAATTCCCCTTGTGGTGAAATATATAATCATTGAAAAAGGCATCTTAAAAGACTGAGTAGGGACTATGTGTTTTAAGTCAAGTCTTGCAATCCAAATTGGCCCTCATACTTTATTTTCATAATTTAAATTACCTTGTTAGGATTTAAAACATCCCCTTACACCTTCTCATTGTGTCATTTTTCTTATGGGATTCAAAAGGTGTTTTAGGTGTGGTATGGACCTTTTAGGCCTAAAATAGGCTTTTAGGCCTAATTGGTCTAATATTGAGTGTTAAGGGTTGAGTGACCTATAATTATTTTACAAACTCATGCTCAACATAAAATATCCATTAAAACCTATTCTCACCCAATTTTTCATTTTCAAATGTTCAAGCTTCAACTATGCTCTTCTTCTTCAAGTGGTTGCCTATAGGTTAGCATTATTGGTCTATGTGTTTGGGGAAGATAGAGGTCTACATGGTTATTCCTACTTAAAATATAGGCTTTATTTATTTTTAAGTTAAAAACACATTTCCAAGGTCAACTAACCCCTTAGGTCTAAACTATCCTTCAACCATGTCCCTATATACTCTTGACTCCCTTACCTAGGGTTTACACACAATCAAGTTTGTACAGCCCTTGAACTTAAGTTTAGTTATATCTCATTTTAATTATATGTTATAATCACTCTAAAAAAAATTACATTCCATATAAAACCCCTCTCTCAGTCATCTTACTTAAAAAATCACCCAAGTATGTTCAAAACCCCAACTAGTATGAATAGGTTAATTATATGTTTATCCTCTTTATTAGCCTTCAAGGGAATTTTGTCATGAAATTTGAGTTTTTACTACCTTAGAGAGTATTTTTAAGACACTAATAATCACATTTATTTACTTCACAACATCAAAATGAATCCATGAGTCTTTTATCTTACCTATAAACCCTCAAATAGGCCTCCTAACTCCATTATTAATTGTAAATGACTGAGGAAGATCTAAGAAAAAATAATGAATGTTTCCACTATTTTTCTAGTGTTGAGGATAGCATAAAAATATTAAAATATTTATAAATACAATTTTTACCAATTTTGAGAGCCTAACTCCACCTCTAAAGGCTTCAAACATTCAACCTCCTTAAAACTGGCTTTATACGTTGACTGTGTAAGTTATCTTAGAATTCAATTGGTTTAGGACATTTTATGATCATTTAATGTTTTTAAGAAGGTGTATTAGTTCTGAATGGGTGTTAAAATTCTATATTAACTATATTTAAAATAACTTCATTCCCTTAACATACCAATAGTCCTCTTTCTCTTTCCTTACAAATGAGAGATCTTTAAAAATAGTAGACTTTAGTTCACTTTTGATTCCATTCCATGTCTTGGACCATTTCACATGATAATAAAGATTCATATAATCATTTCAATTTGTTTTAGGTTCTAGATAGGATTGAACTATATCTTATATTTTCATGCCAACACTGTTGACCTACTATCTTACCCATTATGCATAGTACAGTACTTAAAACATGTAGGTTGACTTAAGAAATGGTGAATGTTGTGCTTGGTTCATAACCCCTTAAACTCCTTTAAATTTATTATTAACCTTAATCAAGTTCAAACACCAAAACCATGTTTTTTATACACCACATGTCCACCTCCCATCCTTGGTCAAGACTTATTTTGTTCCACATGATTACATTACTCTATTAAGATGGTTGTAGGTACACACTGGTTATCTTATTTAGTTTAGGACATTATTAGCACATCCTTAAACTTTTTTAAATATTTAATGGCTAAAAATAATTTAATTATACAAAATATATCTCCTCATTCCTTTGAACAAACTTTAGAGAGGTAGCATGACTGTACCTTGGCATGACTATAGATGATGGCTCATTGTGTTGCTTGTATAAACTAGGATAGAGTGAGACCTTGAGAAGGTCAATAACATATTCATGAACCTCTCATACATTCATTTTAATGGTATCCATATAGTTCATAACCTTATTTTAAGCTTCACTTACCTTGAAAGTCCTCAATCATTACTTTACCTACTTCTTGGGCTTATGACTGACTATGTTTGTAGATCTGATTATAGGCCTCTCTCTTAGGATATCAACTTTAGACCAACCTAATGATCTTGTTGAGAATATCTTAGGGGTTTTCAATGATCCATTCACTTAAATATATTCATTAAGGTCTGAAGGTTCTTCTTGTATTGTATTTGGTTCATCTCTTCTTAGCATGGTTGTAGGTGATCATGAGACACCTCTATACAGACTAAGATGGAGTACAAGAATGGTGTATGAAGAGTGAGGTTTATATGGGATTCATGGTGTCCATTATATATTTTAATTTCACCTCATTTACCATACAAATCTTATCTCTCTCACTTATCTTGATCTCCAAGAAACTCCTTAACCATACCTTCAAGTATCTTGATAACACTCAGCTATAGGTGAAGATATATTGTTTTAGCATGGCTTAAGGATGTATAACACATATTCATGACTATAATTATCTCTAACACCCTAATATATATCAAATCATTAGATTCATGGAGTGAATATGGATAATAATGATATGTGTGTATGATGGCATATATGAAACTAAGAATAGAGTATTAATGCTCACAATAATGGTGAATGATAGTGACAAAGTTAGGAAAATGGAATGAAACATGGGGAGTGGAAAGGAACATGAATCCAAAAACCAAAATAGGCTAAAATGGTCTTGTAAAATCATATTCATATACCTTAACAAGATACATCATTTTTGAGGTTCTTAAGGAATCATAAATAGTGAAACAAGAAGCCTAGGATTCTATAAACAACCTTAACATATGCTAAAATACCTTAACATAAGCTAAACTGAGAGTGCGAGTATGTTTGAAGAATAATTGGTGATCGCTAGGATATGAATCTTGATTAAACTTTGAAAATCATAAAGAGAGTATATATGGATTGAATGAGACCTCTCATATAGCCACTAACTATGTTTTGACATCCTGTAACCACCATGAACCAGACAACCATCAAACTACCTACAAACTGTAGATTTAGTAGTTTATGTATTTTTTAGAGAATATACTTCACATGTGTGATATGATATTATATAATGATATAGGAGGGTGGATTAAACTCTTGAAGTCTCTCTTAACTTACATCTTTATGTCACCATGCTCAGGAGAGAAAACAAGGAAAACTAGTTGTTTGACTAAATGAAGAATGCCTTATAAATGCCTTAAATTGTTAAGGATGGTTTATAAAGGAGAAAAAAACAAACTAAGAAAAAATTCCCAAATATGGAAGCTCTATAAGACCCCTTCCTCTGCCCAAAATTACATATCTTGATATTTTATCTTATGGCCTTACCATCTGAAAACTTGAACGACTCTCTCAAGATACAAAGGATGTCGGTGGATTAAGAAAACCAATTTTGAACTTGTTTGAGATATTTCTGTCATAAATCTTTTTTTAAACACTTGTAATGATTTTATATACAACCTCCTGACCTCCACTATACATAAAAGTTCATACAAATCCATACATCTTATAGAAAACACATACAAATACTCTTTTCGCTCCATTTTCTCCAAACTTAAAGCTTTAAACTACAAATTTAGGGTAACATGAGGAATAATACAAATCAAATGGAATATTAAAACAATTAATAAGTCTTTGGAGAGAAAATTTGGGCATATTTCACACATCGGAACTCTTTAGAGGCCAAACAATGCTTTAGACTTATAGGGGAGACATTTCTAGAGCATAATATATTTAACTTAAAGCAATGACATGACTATGAAGGTGATTAAAGGTATTATGAATGATTTAGTGGCATTTTGACTCAAAATTTATCATTTAAAGACCCAAAACCTCTCTTTTAGGCAATATACATAGCTTCACAAGGGAAATTGTCAATGAATATCATGAAGAATACCTTATAGCCTTCTTAAAAGTCTCTAATGAGGATTTTATATGTCTTCATCAAAACTTTAAATATTATATTTTGTTTCATACTTAAATATACTGAATATACCAAAGAAAATCATAGTGAGTTATCAGCTACCACCTCTCATACATCTCCATCAAGGTACTTTAGATCACAGTACTACTTCAATTCTTTGTCAAAGACCTCCAAACATTCCCAAACATCATGATGATACTTGACACCAATTAAAATGGAAACATGACAATGATGAGACACTTAGACATACTCCCTTCACTTTATAGTCAATGAACATTATGATGGTCAAGCACATCACCTAAGGACCAAGGATAACTAAGACATATGGTGATCTCAAATAGACTCAATGACATCTCTAAGAGTGTTTGAATGACTTCAAGAAGCAAATAGGAGACATCATGACTCAAGATAGAACCATGTAGAGGCTTAAGTGGATGCCATGAAAAGTTTTTAGTTGTAGGGGTTGGAATTTGGCCTTGGCAAGCCAAATTGCTAATACTACCATTATTTATACAAGCTAAAATAAATACTACAATAGTCAGAAGGTTTCTAATAGATAATAGTTTGAGGATTAATATTTATAATCTTATATTTATATAAATAATTGGCATACACATGGCACCCATTCAAAATACATATAAAATATCAAAGGATTTATAATGTACCACATCAAACTTTGGGTTCTATCACATTAGATATTACAATGGGGAGAAAAACTCTCTACATAGTCTTAAGTGATGCCTAATCATTTGCATTATAATTTTTTATTACATAGGCCATGGTACCTTATACATTACATAAATGTGTCAAGTTTTTACATGATGGATATTTTTATACTTGTCCAACTGAAATCAATCCTTTAGATATTATAAGATTAAATAATCGAATACTCATATTTCATCACCATTAGAGGCATCCCAATATAGTGATATCACCACATAGTATTCCTATAAGAAAAATTTTACACATATTTAATTGGAAAGTCTATTACATATACTCCTCAACCATCTTCCATAGATAACTCAACATCATAGATTTCACCAACCAAGGTGGACAATGAGGAACATGTGTAGTGACTACCTTTATTGATAAATTTAGAGGGCCCAAAATTATTTTACATAAAGAATGTTGATATTTATTCTAAAGTGAATTTATAAGATGACACAAATGTAATATTAATAAACATTACTGATTATTTGTGTGGTTTAAATCTCACACCAATTAGCCCAGGGGAATATAGAGATGATTCTAAGGCTATCATACCTATACATATATATACATAAAAAGTAATCATTTACAATATGTAAAAAGGAAAGAACATTTTTTTGCCAATTAGACAATATTCCACATATAGATTTGCAACATTTCTAAGAATTAGTAAATAATATTGAGTCCAAGGACATTGAGCTAATTTTAAGAATATAATTAAATAGTGCATGATATAGACCACATGTGATGTTACAATTTATGTTACTTGTAGGGAATTAATGGCCTTGCTAATAATATGACATAGAGCCACTATCTAATTATAAAATCAAGAGGGCAACCCCTTTTTTCATTTTCACAGTTTCATAGGACATACTACAAATATTTTTTCAACATTACAATAAAAAAATAGAAGTATAAGTCTAAAGTCACTATATAAATTATACAACCTGCACCTCAACCAACTAAAGATCCATAACAAAATTGTTCATGTAGAAACCATAATCATTTAAGAAGTAATAATTTAACTATTTAAGTTTTTATTAAGGATAAATATAGACAACATATAATAATTGATGAGGACACAAATATAAATACATGTACACTTGCATTCATTCATCACATAGGGCATGGTCATGATGAGCTACAAAATGTTATATTTTTCCAAGGTTCTATAGGCCACATTATAGTACTAGTTGCATGTGGTCCCAAGGTATTTAATACATTATTATTCATTACAAACATAGGAACTCAAATATAAGATACATTTGGTAAAACATGATTACACAAAATAGAATCTACAGTGGATGGATTACAACGATGTCTTACATTCAAATTTAAGGAAAGCACAATCCATATTATAAATGATGGTTTTGATGACAACCATTGATTCTATTATGAGACATAGATATCTAATATTATATATCCTAAAATAAAACATGGGGCATCTTACACGATATATAAACATGCTATATGAATGCGTAAGATTTAAAATAATACAAAAAATAAGGCTAAAGTTATAACTAATGAATGGTATGATGACCATAATGATGATGACTTATGATAGTTTGACCAAATCTAGTATCCACTACTCAACTATCTACCACTAGATCTTCCCTTTGATTATACTTATCCTTTTTATGTTTATTAGATTTATATGTTATCATACTATTCATAAATATATGAAAAAATACAAAAATAGTAAAATATTCATTAAAATACCAAAAATTAGGACCTTTTCATGCTTACATGTACTTTTTCATACACCATTTCATTTGTTCATAGTTATTCAAAACTTTTTTTAATCCATTTTTATATCATAAATGCTTCACTAGTATACTTGAGTAACTACAAACTACACTAAAAAAAAGTTCTAGACCTAGTTGTAAGAGATATGACTGTCACACATTTAGAAACTACAATCAAATAATAGTGCCCTATATAATATGATTGCCCTAATCTAGTTTAATTTATTATGTTATTGTCCCAGTGAGATCAAACTATCACTACTCAATTCCAAACCACACACAGGCTTTCAACATATACATTCATCATCTAGCTCATTGGGACATCCTATACATAGGTTTTATCAATATTTAACTACCTTATCATATTCACATCTTAGTTATTTACATAACATTACATCTTTCCATATTTTTAACTCATTAACATATTCATATATTAATGGTCATCTCGATTATTTAATCCATTCATGTTACAACTTAGTTCTTATTGATCAATCATATATTTATGCATGCACCTCATGTTGCTTTATTAGGTTTGTGTCTTGTATGCACTCTTAATTTTTATTGAGGAAATTTTTATGTGTATTTAAAATGTGGATCTAAGCCCTCATTATTATTTTCATGTGTGTGAGTAAATTTTAACATGTCTTTGTGTGTGTATTCTATGTGTACGCAAACATTTGAACATGTCCTTGTGTGTGAATATAAGCCTTCATTGTTTGATTATTTATGCATGAGGAAATTTCAACATGTCCTTATGTGTGCTTATATTCAATTGAGTGAAATTTGAACATATCCCTTGTATGTGGACCCTTGGCCTTATATTACATGCTTTATGTGATTTGTGTGTACTCTTTGATTGTGTATACCATGGCCATGGCACCTTACTTGCTTCTTTGCTCAAATTTTGATTTATTGATGGACATCATCCATCCACCCAAGCCTTACAATTCCATGATGGATATCATTAATTTCTCCTTATATAATTATATTCAATGTTACATACTCAATCTGATCACTTATTTGTGTGCCTAAATGTTAACATCTATCTAGACACTCTTACTATGAATGTTTGTTTCTACATGCATCTCACATTACTGCTACACTTATTTTATCTATATGATGATTCCATGCATCTCCATATTATCACTATTACTCATATTTACATATTTATTTCATAACAATATATGACATAACTTTTTTCTTTGAGTTAAGTTATTGCACATGCTCAACAACTCAACTCAAATGAGGGGGCTTTAATAGAGGTTTTTCATAGATGTGAGACCTCCCAGATCAATAAACAGATATAATTTGGTAGTTATTACACAACTAACACAATTTAAGTCTCAAAATATAAATAAAAAGTTATTTTGGACATGATTACCCTATTGGAAAAGAGAGAATTGTTCTCTTGTCCTTCCCACCATTGTTGTTTAAATGCCTATGAAATAGGCATCTCCATAATTTCTCTAAATATTAGTATACCCAAAGTAGTATGCAATAGTTTTAAAGCCTCATATTTCATAATTACTTAATTTTAACTTAGATTTGCTTAGTTTGATGGCATTGTGTGCATCATGTTATTCTAGTTTAACATATGTTCTCTCAAAATCTTATTTCTATTACTCGGTCTCAAAATCTTAGTTTCTATCACTCGGTCTCAAAATCTATATTCACTAGATATTAGTTTAGGGGTATGTGTGTGCCATATGTCTTCTTAATTGCTCATTTTTGCACTATTTTTATAGGTGGAATGATAAATCCAAGTCATTTTACATGTTTTATACACTAGACCCATATTATACTCATTTTTGTGTACCTATTTTACACTATAATTAAACCTTATCCCATCTACAGTGGTTGGTTTGATATTTGCACTAGTTTTTTCACCAAAATGATCTATTAGGATTTTATATAGGGATTATAAATTACTTCCATACTTTGGGTATGTGATGATAGACTCAACCACACCTTAATTTCTTAACCATACTCGCCTATTGATGAGGATTAGGGAATACACAACCAATCCAAGCTATTCAATGCAAATGAAATCTCTAAGGGTCCTACCCTCTACAATCACAAGTTTTTCACCAATTTTTGTGCTAGTAAAAACATAGAGTTTGCATACCTAATTAGGTATATTTTTTCCTTGTTATTCACTAGTTTATTGTATTTTTATTTTTTATATTCATCTTAAGTAAAAACTGATATTAAAAATGTTTCATTTTAGGTTTTTGTGGATCACAGTTCAACATTGTGGCCTACATGCATTACTACAATTCATAAATAAGTTTTGGTATGCACTTTTCCTTTTAATCTAGTAATTTCACTTTATTACCTTACTAAAATAAAAGGAGGGGTAATATAGACACATAAATTAACATTTAATATAAATCATTGCACTTGTGACCACTCTTTTGACATACTTACCTCATGACATCCTATGGCCTTTTGACCATTTTTGACCACCTTGTGCATGAAAGACTCACTCTTCTAAGCTAATTTATGACATTAGAATTTACTTATCAATAATTTTATTAGGATTTTCCATATTTTAGGCTATGTCATACAATGGTACCCTACTCTATTATTTGAGTCCCCTCTCTTGTCCTCCCACCAAATAATGACTAATTTACAAAATTCAAAGTTATGAAAAATTCAGCCTATGTCCCTAATAAACCCCATTTGAATGAATTTAAATTATACCACTATATAAACATATTCCAAATCATTTTTCACATAGGAGGCTACCATACTAAAAATCCCTAGAATTCTAATGGCATATTAAGAGCAAATTCCCTATTTCTCCCCATTATTGTTACATACATCCCTAGTAGCCTATAGCTAAAGTTTGAATATGTCTCTAAGGTCCTAAGTCATGGTTAAGGAACTTAATTACACTAGTATTACTCTAACATCTAACACGTTTCATTATTTAATCACGCACCATTGTATCATGGGAGAATTACATGAAGTTTTATCCCTCTTTGGAGTATTGATAAGTAGCTAACAATCAACACATGGGGTGTTGAGGTCACGCCCACCTTCAAGGATCTATGGTTTTTCAAATAAAAATAGACATACCATGCTCTTTATAGATAATTGAAAATTCCTACATATGACACAAAACATATATATGAAGGTAAATAAAACCTATAAACCCTAGATCTTCATTATTTGTTAAACAATGTCAGCATCATAGAGGATAAGAGTGCCCTGCTAACCTATCTAGCACAAGGCATTATCATCTAGAGCTCTAGCATCCTTTATATCCTACTACATAGTGATAAATATTACTCAGCCTACTACTTTCAACTTCTAATTTATCCCACAACATTGTTCTCTAGCTAAGTTATATATTTATATTGCACTTTCCAAATTTAATAAGTTTCTAAATTTATAAAGTTTCAAATCAGTGAATGGTTGATATTTGCAGTATTACTATTCATTATTTTTCCAAGTATTTTTTCACTTGAAGTAATCTATATGTTTCTAGGTTTTTCAAAAAATGATAAAATAATATATAAATATATCATGATCCTAAGCACTGCTAAGTTTTAAAAAATATTATTTAGATATAATATTTATTCCCATAACATTCTTAATTATAATAAATATTGATATTATTTAGATATAAAAGTTATTCTCATAACATTATTTACCATTATAAGAAGAATGAGATTAATTAAAACTTGTTCTAGTATTCATCATTAAATGGGATCAAAATAGAAAATATTCCTCATTCAATCCAAAAGGAATAGGATTTGATAATCTTATTCATTTAATACAAACATCCTTCAAGACATTCTTAATTATTTACATAATATTTAGGTCTAATTTATATTTAAGGCATGGTGACTATATTTTATAAACTAAAAATATTATTCATTCAATTTTTTTAAAAAACATTAGAACCAATGTGATTTATTTATTTCCTTTTTAAGGTATAATTTGGATTCAAGGTATGTTGGCTATATTTTTTAATGTGATTTATTTTCTAATAACTCTATATCAATCTTTATGAATTATACATTTCTATTGGCATTAATTTTGTTGAAGTGGATACAAATATTAAATAAAGTAGAATTAAAACATGAGCCTTAAATTTGTAATAGTATATATATAGCACACTCAAAATTTTGGGCCTCATTCACATAATATATCATTTTAAATATAGTGCTTATGTTTAATGTTGTGTGAAATGTAAATATGGACATTGTGAGGAAGTATTATGTCACTAAAAAACACATTATTGAAACCTAGCAACTGCTAGGTTCAAAATTTTCTTCTTTAGGTATAATAATTATTTAAAATCCAACATCCACTAGGTTATTAGCAATATTTTCTACTCGTGATGCTTATTGATAGCATAACATCCACTGGGTTCCAAATTTTATTAAACAAGTATGTTTAGAAAATAATGGGTGTTAGGCTCCCATTTATCACTCAATAAAGCATAAGACATCTCAAAGTTTGACTATCAATCACATATAAGTATACAAAAATTACTACTTGACAATATTACTAATGGGTTCAACAGCAAATTATTTGGAAATATTATAAAGTAGAATTATTTTAGATTATTCATCTCTAGAAAATTTATTATTAATATTTATTATAGATTTAAGCTCCCACTAATGTCCATGGATACCCAAAATATCCATGTTCCTAAAAAATGTTTTTATGATTATTGTTATGTGTAAGTTGTTTAAATAAAATATTTAATTTGTATATTTGATAAGTTTATTATGATTTTTTTAGATTAATGAGTAGGTATTTTTAATCTTGTTTACGGTTATGTGAGTAAGTTATGAATGAAAATGGAGGGTGACACAATAGGATGACCTTTAAATATTGAAATTGCAAAAAGGAAGGATTCAATGAGAGACAACATTGATTAACGATATGGTATATTAAATTTGTCTTGAAAAAATTTAAGGTCATCATGAATTATTTATAGGTAATGTTTCCTTTACCTTAATAACTAATTTTGACTTATTTTTTACCTCCTTAAACATTTTTGAATTAGTCAAGCACTCTTTATGAACATTCAATATGGAAATTCTTTTTTAAAATGTCTATTCATTATGTGTGAGTCAAGAAAAAATTGATGTTTTTAAAGTGGGGGATTGATGAGGTTTCCATTGTGTTCATAAATAATAAAAATATATTTTTTAACTACTAATAATAATACATATGTCCTAATCTAAACTATATACTTACGAACTATGAAAATTCCATTGGAAGTCTAAATAAAATTTTCATCCAAGAACTAAACACAAAGCTACTTGAAATACAATGTAACACAAATTAAAATCACATGGATTATTAACCAAAATTAATATAATGTGTATTTAACACAAAGGTTACATCTATTATGAATCCATGCTAATCCAAGATGAAAATTTTCCAATTTTGAGCCTTATCCAAGCTATACTAGTTATGCAAGCACTCTTATAACTTCTCTTATCCAATAATGTCATAGATTAGAAGAGGGAAAAGTTTCATGTATCTTAATTTATATAAATTATTCATTTTCATATTGAATTTATTATTACTCTTTTAAATCATTTGTGGTAGTAATCGGATCAAACAAAATGAATTTAACAATGGGATTCTCAAACATGTGGAACTAGATGGAATTGGGACCCTTGATCCTCTTTGCCCACTTGTTCTATTTTTGAGTGTATATAATGTATCAAAGATTAGTTTGATTAAAAAACACAAAAATTAAAAACTAATTTAAAAAAATAATGTCTAATCTTATAGTTTATCCTTAAATAAAAAACCCATTTTAGAAGATTTTTTTTGTACACATGCCCACTTGAAGGGTACCCTCAAATTCTAGAGTTACCCTAATAAAAAATTATGTTATTAGGGACCCACATGGATAGTATTATAAATTTAATAAAATTATTTTAAATATTAAAGTTTTTAAATCACTTAAACTATGGTGATTCATATAAGAGTATTGAGATAAGTGCAAATATTGAGTTGGTTGGAAATGGATCATGTAAACTAGTTTTCATAAAGATCTAGTATTATAAGATAAATAATCCATTTACAAAGATAATTTTGTATTTTTAAAAAAATACTATTCATATATAGATAAATTTATTCATACTATTCTATTACTTTAATTCATTTTGGTATCCTTTATCTAGGGAGCTTAATGATCAAAAATTTACATCATTGTTGTGCCAACACTAATTTCCTTCAAAATTATAGATGAATTCTTTGTTTATAGTCAAAAAATTCCATGTGAAGAGGGATTTTTTTTTTCATTTATTTTTAAGTCTTGTTTAGTCATTTAATTTTATCTTCTCCATATCAAAAATTGAACTTCAAGATGGAATTGACCATACCATAAATACCTCAAATATCACAAAACTTAGCATTTCTGTGTTTTTTGTGGATTTTATTAGATTTTAATTTCTTGGATTGTAATTTTATAATATGTGATAAATATACTAGAAAAAATTCAAATACAATGCTAATTCAACAAAACTGATCACTTTCATCAATGCACAAATCTAGATATAGGGACAAGGAGATCAACAGGACAATCCAGAATTTAGTCAAAGTCATATTGGAGTGTTGTAAAAAAAATGAAATAAAATACATGGATTTAATACACATATGAATTTGATTAATAGGATAAAAATGAATACATATTTCCCTTTCAACCAAATATTTACTCCATTATAGGAACAAGTCATCCTTGCTCAGATACCACATATAGTGATTAGTTGATCTTATGTATTAATATAACTCATATAATGAAATGTAATAAAGACAAACATAGAGTAATTTAAATCTAAAATATAATATTATATCTCACTCTCTTAAAAAAAACCCATGGGTATAGACATATATATAGGCAAACCATACCCTATAAAAAAAGGAGTCAACAACCCATGATTCTCTCTTAAAATTGTGCAATAATTTTTGACCCATTACAAACAATAATAATAATAAATTAAAAACTATATTAATAATTTATTATGTTAGAATATAATAATATATTATATTATAACTAACAATAATATTAAATATTTTACCACACTGTAAAATTATAATTACAATGTTCACACTAATTTCCTAATATTCACCCCCTTAAAGTGGAAATTATTAATTATTGGCATCCCCTTTAGAGTTAACATTATTAATTCTTAGCATACACCCCCTTAATGTGAACATCAAGAAAATATAAATCCTATATCAGAACATATACTCATGATTTGGTGATTTTCTCAAGATAACCACAAACCTTAATAATGGTTTTGCATATGGATTACCAACAACCAAAAAAGGATTATTTTCAAGTGGTTTACCAAAAACCACAAAAAGATGGTTTTGAAAGTGGATTAACACCAACCAAAATATGATGTGTATTAATTTTATCATTTCTCTTCACTATCTCACATTTGGGAAAATTACAAAGGTATTTTTAGCTCACTTGTTACAAATGTAAACTAGGATATAACATTTGTTCTTATTACAACACAACAAAAAACAAACACACAATTAAATTAAAATTAAAAAAAATCATATGATCCCTATCATTGGTGATTGATGAGAGGTTCTATAAACCTCATTCCTCCATTACCTCTGACCTCCTTCATAAACATTTGCTTACTCAGCCAATGTGTCAATGAAGATCAACCTTTGCATGTAGTTTGATGATATGACTCTCCCACACACATAACTGACACTTTTTACTGAGGATGTCAAGTTCACCTAATATTTCATCCTTTAAAATAAGATGAATTTTATATTTTTACTCTTTTAACCTATACTCTTTGAATACCCTAGTTTTAATAACAATAACCCAACAATTGAAATTCAAATTTTTAACAAACTATACTACATGACTATTTGGACATAAGACACAATTAAATGAAGATACTAATACCTAGACTCATAAAAAAAAATATTGATCAATGAATTGATCGGTTCTAATGCATCTAATATAATGACTAGAATAGTCTTTAAAGATAATCTAAAATGATTCATTATTAAACTATAGACACTGATTTTTGAAATAAGACATATAAAACCTACATGTAAAACATAAATCACTAAACATAAACTACAATACAAACCAGTTAAAAAAATGAATTGAATATTTGAATTTTTAATTATACTTATTACATGAATGGAATCTTATAGATGAATTTAATCTCAAGCAAATTTAGTGGTTGGAAAAGACTCGATTGAAGCTGTAATGACTAATAGTATGGTTAGATGGAGAAATTTAAGAAAACTTATTACACAAATTTTGGAAGGTTCTAATTGACAAAAAAATGCATTAAGAACATAGAATTGATGGAAGTAAAAATCTATAGGTATATAAAGACATGATAATAAATTTTATGGGCATATGGATGGAACACATAATCCACAATGTAACGTAGGCCAAGTATAAAATATCAATGTTGTCGACAAGGATGTCATTTAGTTTCCAGTGTATATGGAGTAAATGCACATAGATCTAGGTTAGAAAAAACATGGACATATCAAATTCAATTATTCATGGAGTAAAAAGACATATTTGAAGTCTTGATGAAAGTTTTGAGAATGAAAAATGCAAATTTTCACAAGATAGATAAAATTTTATGTTGCACCTTTAATGCATGATGCCACCATTTCTTTTCAAACCCATTAGTGAAAAACTTCACAATAAAAAATCATGCTTATTTTTTTCCTTCTTATCATTATGTTGGTGGATTTTATTTGGTAATATGGATCATGAAGAAAAAAAAAGAGGTGAGAATTGGATGATTGCATAGACTCTACCTCCCTAGTCAACATGTCATCCATAATTTGAAATCTAGACACTTTTGATTTGAAATATCCAATGGCCTTTTACTAAATAGATATAAACATAGTCCAAATTATCTTATAATAAATGGGAATAAGAGATACACATAATAAAAATGTCCATCAAACATTTATATAGTAAAACACCTAACTTATATACAAACCAAGGTATAAAAAAATATCATTCTTAATCCTAAAACATTTACAATGGCCTTTAGGGAAACTCATGCCTACCATTAAAACTTATAGAAAGAGGAAATTTTGAAGTGGATAAATCCTATTCTAATGATATTAAAAGTATATGATAAAAATGGATGGAATTGAGGAAGGAAATTTATCTCTTTGTATCTTCTTTTAAAAAATGAGGGGACCTAACCACTATTTAATTCCATTTTTTAAATAAAGATAAGAACCTAACAAACACTAGGTTTCCATTTGTCTACAACCCTAAAATAATTATGCTAACTTAGTGGTAGTTGGGCTTCCATTTAATAAAAAACATGTAGGAACTAAGTGCCCTTGAATTTCCCATTTTCCTAAAATAGTATGGGAACTTAGCAGCCACTAGGATCTCACTTCAAAACAATTAAAAAGGGAGTCTAGTAGCCATTATGTTCCCATTTTTTTTAAATTGGATTATTCGACATGTGGATATAGATAGAATATGGACCCTTAATCATGTTTTTGTACTTGTTCTCATCGAGGGTTAGTCTAATTTTAAAAACTATAAGATGAACCATTTTTCTTACAACTATTCCCCTAATAATAATGCACATATTATAAGAATTATTTTATATATAATTCCTATTGAAGGGTTTCCTTTAAATTCAAAGGTTACCTTGAAAAATGTATGTGTGAATTATGGGCCTACTTAGTTGGTATTATCCCTATAAAAATATTATTTGGAAAATTGAATTTTCTAAAGTTCTTGAGCAATGTCAACTCACATTAAGAATAATAAGATTAATGTAATTAGATATTTGGCTAGGAATGGGTCCTATAAACTACCTGTTATCAAAATGTGACAAAATTTTAACCTCTATGAGTCCAATTGTGTCTCATGTGACCCTTTTCATATAATTGTATATAGGTTTACATAACTTACCCATGCCCTTATATTTCTAAATCAATATTTTAATCCCTTTTCTAGTCACCTTAGATAAATTAAGCTTTCTTATCATAAATTAAGGTTTTTGGAGATGTTAAGGTTTCTATTATGGCCAATGGGGGTATTTTTAATTCTTATTTATTGTATAGGTTGTTAGACGGGGTAAACTAGAGTCTATATAAGCTCTTACATGGTATTTCTCAAATGATGTGTCAACTCCATGAGTTCATCTAGTTTCACTAGCTCTCTCTACACTTGAAATTGCTTTTTAAGGGTTCTAAAGTCATTTCCAAGAATAATGTAAAGTATGGTACGTATAAATGATACTTTTAAAAAATAAAAAGAGGGTTTCTAATGTTCCTAATGTTAGAATAATTCATAGGTTATTCAAATCTTGCATGGTTAACTCTTAAAGAAGGAGAAATCAAGCTAAAATAGGTATTTATGATTAGTTGTATGATCATATTCAAGAGTGATCATATGAAAAATGACTCTCCACATTATTAAGGCATTTTAAAATTTCATAGAGGTTCCAAGGGCTCAAAGATGGAAAAATATTCAATTTCCACTTCATCAAGTCTTTTGGTAACTTTGTAAGGGTCACGTGTGAATATGTGTTCTATACAGAATATAGAGAGATGGATATTAATCTATTCAACAAGTATGGGGATCCCAATGGGGTTTTGATTCATGTAATTAGTATTAAAGTCAAGCTCATGTTCTTTATCAACAAATGTTGATAAAATTATCTACATGGAGAAGGCTCTAAACCCCACCACCTTGATTTTTGGGTAATATTATTGAAAATATGAACTCAATGTTGTAGAGTAAATGTTTTATGAGATTTAAAATGGTTTTATAGGTCATCTAGTACCATAATATCAACTCATATGATGCATTCAAATATAAGAGACCTCCATGTTTCTTCATGTTATAGGTTTATCTCATTAGGTAGTAGCCATCAATGTGACCAATAAACATTTTTAGACTCTATATGGTCATGGAACATGGACACACCTTAGACATAACCCATATAATGTTTCAATAATGTATCATGATGACAGGTTTCCTAATGACTTGGTGGTCATGGGGAGAATACACCTATAATTAACTTTTTTGATAAACCTGTGAATGATACATGTAGAAGATGGATTAAAGTCACTGTTGAACATTGTAGATCTTCAAGTGCATAAATTATAAGGAGGTTCCAAAAATACCATAAATTTATAAATGGGTGTTTTTTCCATGGAGTAAGTTCCACTATTTTATTGATCAAGACATTCAGAGTTATAAACTTAGTTTGAAGGTTTCAAGAAGGATCTCAAACTTGTACAGAGATTGAAGTTATGAGCTTTGAATATATATTTGGTAAGAGTATGAAAAATCCATATTTATTATATAAAATTATAAATATGATAATATGATATTGAGTATACAATTTCAAGGACCCCATCATTAGATACAGTCACTTATGTTGTAGACCATTGGCCTAAATTGCCTAGTCATGAGAAAAAATGATGTTTTAAGACCTCTATAGGCATAACTAAACTTTGTAAATTTGTATATAATATGTTGAAGAGTGTACCAAGACATCCATGGTCACTCTAAAACCATACAAGTATTAGGAATACTCATTTTTTGTCTCAGAACTTAGCCACTCCATTAGTAAGGGGTAGTCTTGAGACCAAGGGGTCTATTTGAACCTAATACATAAAATAATCATGTCAAAAAAATAGAGGAACCTTGAGGAAATATATAAACCTTAAAATGTGTCAATAAACTCTAAATTTTCATAGAGCCTCAGTTCTCAACCTAAAGTTCTTTGAGGGCTAGCAAGGAGGTGACAGGTCTATAACCTCAAGTTTCCTAACCAATAAACCAAAAGCACATAGTGGAGTGATAATCATTTATAAAGCATATAAAACCATGAGAAATATTTATAGGTTTTTTAACCTCTCCCAATAGTAGAGTTTATTTTTAAGTCCTAAAACCCAAATTAGACCTCTCTCAAGTTCAAGAACACTAGGTCTACAACTCAAACATCAACTTCATACCTTCATACCATAACTCACACTATGAATGGGAAGATGATCCATTTTAGATAGGTGAGGAGTTTAATAAATAATAATTCTAAGTGGAATGAACCAAATTAATGGATGATGATTTATGAATGATTGTTAATACCCTAAATAGGTCTTAAACCTTACTAAAACCCTTAGATGAATCAAATTTAGGATATTTGTCTCCTAATGACTCCAAATGTATTTTTATAGATATATAAACATTTTAACCCTATCAAAAGTTCTATGGTGATCCTCATCATGAAATTTGATGTTAATGTCACTTATATTGACATACTAATTCACTCTATTTTACCATTTTTGATTATTTTGAAGGGTATAGACATGGATGAATGATTTAAAATAATTGTATGAGGTACTATGGGATGTTTTATATCTCCTTAGGTAAAAAAAATATTTCATACACTCATGAAACTATTCTTAAAGGTCTACAAAAAGAAGGTAGTTTGAGATGTACTAGGATTGAGAGACCTAGTCATCTAGATTAGCAAGAACAGGAGGTTTGTGATGCCTTGAAGGCCTTATTCATAATATGAAGTATTTATTTGGTATTATAACATGATCTTGATCCTATTTCTATGTTTATTTTTAGTTTTAATGGCCATTCAAATGAACTAATATGTGCAACTAGGCCTAACTACCAACTAGTGCTAGACAACCAACATTGAAGTGAATCTTTGAGAGGCATGGAAAGCATTCCAAGGTGTCAATTAGAACCTTAATATCCATAAATAGGTGTTGATTAAATATTTTAATCTTAGTGTTATCAATTACAAGTTTTATAACAAGAATCAAGTAATCTCTTCACTTCCCAAGATTATAGATTACACCTCATTAGTTAAGCTAACTCCCCATTTCAAGAAAGCCTATTTCAAGGGTAGAAAATGATGCATACACCTTGGTGAATTGTCACTCCATCCTTGTACATGTATATCCATGAATTTTCAAGATAGATGAAGAAACTTTTTACAATAAATTAGATCAATTTTCAAGAAGGCTTCTGAACTCCTCAAGGATAAACTCCTTCTAGCTTAAAGGTAGTTTACAAAAGACTTGGAGATAATATGATACTTTTTCAAGAATTCAGATGCTTCCTCCTACCTCTTATAAATATAATCATATTTATCCATTATTTCAACCCCCCGGATTCCATTCTTGGCATTGGATTTCTATCTTTCTTTCACTGGTGCTATAAATGTGCCTAGTTTTGGTATTATAATCTATCCACAAGAAAGGTAGGTGAAGACCAACTATTTTTGTTACTCATATTTATGTTAAGAAATAAAATTAAAAAAAAAATCAAGCTTTCTAAGTTCATATTTTAGTGTGTGAAATGAGTTGTTGATAGATGCTAGTGAGAAAATTATTTATCCTTACATCTTATCCAACTTGTGGGCACCTAGGTATGAGTACATTGTCTTCTTGCAGATCACTTGGAGTATATTGAAGTGTGGTATTATAGATAAGTGTTTTTTAGTTTCATTAGTTTCTTACCAATCCTTTTAATCTCTCACCTTATCTACTATACTTTCATTGTCTCTAGGTTGAAATACTTAGGTTAGAAGCTCTCTCTCTTGAAGCATAGACCAAATTATAGTTGTATCTATTTTAAGTTCAAACATAGGATACTTTTGGATCAAACCTTCTAGTGTATCACCTCTTTGTTTTATTTTCTTTATAATTATATAATTTTTTCTCTTTTCATAAGTCATCTAGTTATTAAAAGTAAAATAAAGACAAATATACGTAGATAACCCTTTCAACTAGAGGTTTACCCCCACTATAAACAACCCACAAGTCTAGGGTGGTCTTAAACACTCCTCAAGGTGAATGCTGGACTTGACAATATTTTAGCTACATAAGTGTTTCCTACCCAACATTTTATGACTCTATTAAAGGTATAACATTATTTTGTAGACTAATTTATCATTTTAATCCTTCATGATCACTACTAGATTAGATGTTAGTAGAGGTACTCATTCTAAAAATCTACTCCCTCATCCTAATATTCCTCTTAAATTTTAGTACCCTAATCCTTTCTTGGAATTTGAGAATCATAAATAAGATCTTGAATAGAAAGAGGAATTTGAAATTTAAGATGAGAAAGAAAGTTAATAAGAGATTGAATTAACATGGTTAGACAACATGTTTTCCTAGATTTCAATACTAAAAATCCCATAAACCCTATTGCCTATGATTATATCACTCCCAATACCACTAAGAGTGTCCATAATTTCAATGGGGAATGTCCTATCACCCCAATTGAACACATTAGATACATATCTAACTTAGATAATTTCCACAATATCACACAAATTAACATAACAATCAGATTACTTGCCATGTCTCTAAGGGGAAAATCTATTGATTGGTATATAATCTACCAGGATGATGCATTACTATGTGGGATTAATTTGTGTAATTTTTGACTCAAAGGTTTGAGGATAAGAGTGATCATACATTACTAATCCATCAATTAAAAGTTATCTAAAGAGGGCCTAAGTAATCCATGCAGGATTTCAATGAAATGTTATAAAGGACATCGAATAGGATCCCACCTCCCATGAGACCCCATAAAATTTTAGTTTTCCCAAATTACCTCAAATATATTTGGAATGATATAAATAACATTTTGTAGTCCATGGGAGGATATGCTTTACCTAATACCTATGATATAGCTATTAGGGTTTAGAATAGTTTGATCCAAGCTAGCAAACTCCCTTCAAAGGTCTCAATGCCTATCTTGCCTAACATGCCTACTAATCCTCCAACCCTTACTCCATTTCCAAATATAAATAACAATTTTAAATCTGATCCAAATAAATTAGATGATGTTAATGATTGGCAATCAAAATATAAGGCCTTAAAAGCTTTAACTAGGCAATCAAATCAATAATTTGGAGCTTACCAAAACTCCTACTATTACTCTTCACAAGAAATAAAATTTACACTTCAATATAATTTTCAAGAGAAGGGATAAGAAAAATCCAATTTTAATAGGCCACATAATACCTACAATCCAAAATCTACCCCCATCATAAAAGTCATGGTTCTAGTCTATAGTAACCTAGTTCAAGGAAAATAATGTCAAAATTCTTGGGGGTATCCTCAAGGTTAATTAATGAATGATAATTATGTATAATTTAAACCCTTAGTGGCTCAAGGAGGTCATACTCCTCACATGACATCATAATATGACATCTCCATGCAAGTATAACCAAGTAGAGAGTGTAGTAATCAAGGAGCAAGCCTTATGAATTTCCAAATGGATGATAGTTTTATCCTAAATCAAATCACCTCAATTGCATCCAACACAAGGCTAAAGAGGATATATTTGAGATATGTTCAATATTTGGATACAACTCGAAATAACCCCCCTTAAATGCACTAAGGTATCCATGTAAATGTGACAACCTTCACAGATCCTGTACCTCTTCAAAATTAGAACTTGGGAAGGGTGGTTCAACCTTCATTTCCTCAAGCTCAAGGTAATTCATTTACTCCTAGGATGAAAATAAATGATAATGTTTCTTCTTTGAATATTATTGACTCCTTGAAGAATACAAATACAATCATATCCCTTTAGGACATACTACATATGTCTTGTCAAAAGTAGTTACTCCAAGAGCAAATGTCCCAAATCTATATTTCCCCCAAACATAAAATAATATTGAAGTATCCCTCACAAATACACCTAATCATATTTTTTAACCTTCCACCAATTCTTGAAATTTGACACCTTTCTATCTTACCCTCAGTATGGGAGATAAACTAGTCCATAATTGCATTGTGGATAGTGGGGCAAGAACTTCAGTTATCCCTAAACTAGTTGAAGATAAGTTGGGCTTGAAGTATGAACCATATATAAAATAAGTGATTCATCTTGATGTAATACCATCCAAGTAAATTATATTCCTCAAATGTTTGAAAATTTTCTTGCATGACCACCCAAATTTTCCAATTCTACAAGACATAGTTATGGTGGATCTACCTACACATTTTGCCATTTTCCTATCAAGAGACTACACTACCAAGATAGGAGGGTATGTTTATTTTTATTTTTCGTTATTTTATTTTAGAAAAATGTATGTAGGAGATAAGGTGATAATAATAAAACATCCATTGGCCAAGTTCCACATTGAACCACATGTGGAAACTAGTTCCAATTTAAATTTCACTATCAATGAGGAAGAAGAGTATGCCATAGATGATAGAGCATAATCCCCTCTTTAATGTATTTCTAATCTCTTCTTAGATAAATATGGTGTTGATACCTATGAGTATGATCCCTATTATTTCATGAAAGAGACTAATTTTGGGGTGTATTTCCTACATGAATAAGGAAAACCTATACCTTCACTTACTAAGGAGGAGGATGAGAGTGATGGAATGTGGAAGATGTTCTTTGATTTTTCAAGGAGAAAGATTGGTGTAGGATCTAGTGTGATGTTGGTTTATCCATTTAAACATTAGTATTAATCCTCATATAGATTCCATTTCAGTTGTACCTATAATGTGGCTATGTAATGTGTAGTCAATGAATCAAGAATTTGCAAGTGTATGGAGATAGTGAACTAATTGTGCATCAAATAAGGAATATGAGTTCCAAAAATAATTATTTTATTAAGTCTTATAATCATAGGTTATGTTATTTACTTTAATACTGTAGTGCATTCACCATACAACCAATCCCAAGATAACAAAACATGCATGCTAATAGGTTAGCTACTATAGGGCATAACTTGACACACTTACTGACATAAAGAAATAAGGAAAGTAATCACATATTAAGGTCATTGTGAATCATTCCATCCCTTACAATTAACTATTTTTGTAGGTGTTTGATAGTGACAAGTAGATTATATAATTATTGCAAGAGGAGGTTGAGTTGTCTTCAAAAAATCAAAATAAGCTCCATGATCAATATGAGGATTAGATTGTACAATAGATAATAAATAAGAAACCTAAAGGATTGGTCACTTTAGAGATAATATTCAATTAGTATTAACAAAATAATAAAGAGAAGGTAGGAATGTCCATAAAGTAGGATAACTTTGAAAGGATCTTAATCTTCAAAGACAAACTCCTTAAACTAGGCAAGGTATCCTCTCCATATAAAAAACAAGAATTTATTGACTTGTGTAGAGAATTAAATGATATATTTGCTTAGGAATATAAGGATATAAAAAAAATTGACCCTATCCTATCCAACCATACAATTAAGTTAGAGCCTGGAGTCAAACTATTTAGGTAAAAGCAAAGTCCTATTAACCCTGAAGTTGATCAACTTGTGAGAATGGAACTCACCAAACTAATTGAGTCTAAGATAATCTTCCCTATCAAACACTCAACTTGGGTAACTAATCTTTTGCCTGTTAGAAATAAAAGTGGGGGAATAAGAATTTATTTATACTTTAGGGACCTAAATAGGGTGTCAATCAAAGATCATTTCCCTTTACCCCCTATGGACCTGAACTTTGTGAGAATATTCATACCTATTTTTTCATCATTGGTGAAGCCTATCATAGCCATGCTCAAGAATAATCAAGTTTTCACTTGGACTAAGGAAGGTAAAAATAGTTTTGAAGGTATTAGGTAATCAAGTGCCTAAGCTCCCACTCTTGTAAACCCAAATTTTGATAAATACTTCATGTTATATACATTTTCTAACCTTGAAAATATCTCAATTATGCTTATGAAAAAGAATGATTAGGGTGTTAAACAACCTATTGCATTTTTTAGTTAAGGTTTGGAGGATTGTGAAGTCAAATACACATTTGTGGAGATACAAGACCTTATTTTTGTAAGAGGTTTGAAAAATTTTATACATGTGGTTTAAAACAAAAAAACTCACCTCATGGTCTCTCATCCTAGTACCAATGAGTTCCTCTTAATTAAAGACCTCAATGAAAAGAGGGCAGGGTGGATACAAAGATCATGGAGTATGACGTTAACATCAAAGTGACCAAGTTGGTAAGGGATAAGGATTTATGTGAGAAATTGGATTTATATCTCCATAAACTAAAATATGAAGTGTTAGTAAATCAATACTACCCTTAACCAACTAATCTCACACCCCTACAAAGTTGAACACAAGACATCATCAGATTCCTCTAAAATGGTGAGTGACCTAATGGCTTGAGCAAGTCAAAAATAAGGTATTTTAGATTGAAAAATATTCATTATTGTCTTGTAGATAGTGTGATTTTCATAAATATATAAATTCTGTATTGTTGAGGTTTATTTATAGTGATAAATTTGGTATATTTCTTGAAAATTTTCATAATGGAGTAACAGGGGGTCATTTATTTCCAAGGACCACAACTACAAAGATCATGAGGGTAGGATATTATTTTCCTAACCTATTAAAATATTTATATGATTGGGTAAGAATGTGTATTTAATGTGATTTCTTTATGATCAAACAAAAACTTGCATCTCTCCCATTGTGACCCATTCAAGTGGATCAACCCTTCATGCAATGGGGTCTTGACTTCATTGGCATGATTAGTCCTCTATCAAGTGTTAGCCATAAGTGGATCCTTATAGATACTTATTAATTTAAAAGATGGGTTTAGGTAGTTTCATTGAATGAGGAAAATAAGAGTTCAATTTTGGATTTCTATGAAGGTATTTATACAAGGTTTAGAACTCCTTCTACCATCATTTCATATAATGCACTTGCTTTCATAGCTGTTAAGATAATTGATTAGGCAAGTAGTAATGGTATGTATCTAAGTACATCATCCAAATATTACCCTCAATGTAATGGTTTTCATGAGTGTACTAATAATAACTGAATTAGGATCATCAAAAGGAATTTGGAGAGAAACCAAATAGCTTGGCATACTAAGTTGAAGACAGACCTATGGGCTGATAGGATCACACCTAAAAGGTCAAACAGTAACTCTCCTTTTGTTCTTGTTTTTGGAATGGAAGCCATATCCCAAGAGATACCTAAATTAGACTAGGCACATTAGTTTGAATCACTTGAAAACACTCCAATGGAGGTGAGGTTGATAGAATTGATGGAGCTACAAGAGACTAGACATAATGCTCACAAAGCCATGGAGTATCATTAGGTGATAAAGTATAATCCCTTTAACAATAAATAAAATCCAAGAGTTTTCAAAGAGGGTGATATAGTACTTAACTGGGATGAGAACAAATCAAATCCCAAGAGACACACCAAGTTTTACACTTTGTGGAGTGGGCCATACATCATCATCAAATATAACCAAAGCAATTCCTTCTAATTTGCAACAATGGATGTGGAAGAATTTTATATCCCTATAAATGGGATCCATTTGAAACCTTTTTATTGATTATATGAAGGTTATTCATGTACATAAGTAGGTGTGTGTTGTGTGTTGAATAAGTGCTTATGCATATTTACTTATTTCCTTCTTGTTTGGTTTGTTGTTTTGAGTCTTTGTTGTGTGGTGTTCCCTAAATGCTTTTATCATAGTGTGGTTGTTTTCCTTGTGTGGTGTGTTTTTTTTTATGTTGTATTTGTCTTGATATTATTTATTTTAAATCTTCTATATTAGGAATCCATTGCCTAATGGTTGAGGAAATGGTATTGGTCTCATAGCCTAGCAAACAAGCTGCCCCAAAGAGTCACCAAGAATGTTATCAAAATGTGACAACATTTTAACCTCTATTAGTCCAATTTTTTCTCATTTTCCCATTCTCCTAGAAGTGTATATAGGTTTACATAACTTACCCATACCCTTACATTTCTAAATCATGAATGTAAACCCTTTTCTAGTCACCTCAAAGAAATTAAGGTTTTTTAGCATAAATTAAGTTTTTTGTAGATGTTAAGGTTATCAGATGGGGTGAAATAGATTACATATAAGGTTTCATATGGTCTTGGTCAAATGAAATGTCAACTCCATGAGGTCATCTAGTTTCACTAGCTCTCTCTACACTTGAAATTGCTTCTTAAGGGTTCTAAAGTCATTTCCAGGAATAATTTAAAATATGGTACATATAATTGGTACTTTTAAAACATGAAGAGAGGTTTTATAATGTTCTTAATGTTAGAAGAAGTTAGAGGTTAGGCATACCTTGCATGTTCAATGCTCAAATAAGGAGAAATAAAGATAAAAGAGGTATTATGATTAGTTGTACAGTCATATTCAAGAGTGAACATATTAAAAATGTCTCTCTACCTTCCTCAAGAATTTTTAATGTTTAGAGAGGTTCCATAGGTTCAAAAATGGCAAAATATTTAGTTTCCACTTCATCAAGTCCTTTGGTAACTTTGTAAGGATCATGTGTGAATGTTTGTTCTATATAGAATATAGAGAGATGGATCCTAAGATCTTCACTAGGTATGCAGACCCCAATAGGGTTGAGATTAATGGAATTGGTCTTTAGGTCAATATCTTGTTCTTTATGAACAAAAACTAAGAAAATTAACTATTTGGAGAAGGCTATAAACCCCACCACCTTGATTTTTGGACAATCTTATTACAAATATGAACTCATTAATGAGGATTAAATGTTGTATGATATTTAAAAGGGTCTGATATTTCCTCTAGTGCCATCATATCAACTCATCTAATGCATTTAAATGCAATAGACCTCCATGTTTCTTCATGTTAAATATTTGTCTCATTGGGTGGTAGCCATCAATGTGACTAGTAAACATTTTTAGACTCTTTATGGTCCTAAAACATGAACACAACTTCCACATACCCCTTTTAATGTTTTAGGAATGTCTCATGATGATAGGTTTCATAATGACTCAGTGGTCATGGGAGAATTCACCTATAGTTAGATTTTTTGAGAAACTTGTGAATGATACATGTAAAAGATGGGCTAAACTCACTATTGAGCATTGTAGATCTTAAAGTGTATAAATGAGTAGGAGATGCCTAAAAGGACATCCATTGATTAATGGGTGTCATTTTCATGGAGTAAGTACCACTGTTGGACTGAGCAAGATACTCATATAAACCCAGTTTGAAAGTTTCAAGAAGGACCTCAAACTTGTAGAGAGATTGAAGTTATGAGGTTTGAATATAGAGTTGGTAAGAGTCTCAAAAATCCATATTGAGTATCTTAAATTATCAATATGCCAATATGATACTGTCATATAAGTTCAAGTACCCCATTATAATATATAGTCACCTATGTTGCAGACCATTGGCCTAGATTACCTAATCATGAGAGAAATTGATGTTTTGAGGCCTATATAGGCATAACTACAATTTATAAATTAGTAAAAAAATATGTTCAAGAGTGTATCAAGACATATATGGTCACCTCAAGGCCATATAAGTAGTATGCATACTCACTATATTATCTCAAACCTTGCCCACTCCATTAGTAAGGGGCAATCTTGAGACCAAGGGGTCTATTTGAACCCAAAATATAAGATAATCATGTCAAACCACATGGATGGACCTTAATGAAATACATAAACATATAAAATGTATTATATTCAATCATAAATTCATCATGTCTATAAATTAATCATAACTTGTAGAAAATAGATCATACCATACAATTTCGATTGGGTATACATTAGATAATGGAAAACACGACCAATATAGGAATAAACTAGACCTAATTATGGGATATATTACCATAATAAATGATGATATGGAAGGTTCAAAATACTCCAATCAAGCAAAATCATGTAATAACCCTAGCTAAGTCCTATGTTTGATATTTCACTAAACTAATAACAAGTAAAGTAAATAAATCTAATCTAGTGCTCACCAAACCTTGTGGCACAATATGGGGGTTGGTAAAAAAACATGCATAGGAGAATATCAATTAAGCTATGTATGAGTAAGACCCTAATACATGGAAGGAGAAGAGAAATATTATTTGAAACCAATACTTATGTTAAATCTATCTGCTAAAGAGAGGAACAAATTTAGAGAATAATTACCTAAAAGATGAACCCATTAAGGATAAATCTCTCCCTTAGCCAAAGGGGATTTGCAAGAGGTTATTGTGGTTTGTAAGGATCACTAAGAAAGGCCAAAGTATCCAAGACTTATACACAAGACTAGATTTTATAAGTAGAAATACTAATCTAAGACTCCCCAAGTAGAATGGTCGAAGAGTAGATTGTAAAGAAGTGCAAGCGAATAATAACTCTTATTCATTATGTAAATAATGATGAAATAATATTGTATATATAGTCAGATTTAACCCTAAGCCCTTCTAAAATTATTGGCCAATAGGGTCAACCTAGTTGACCTAGTACAGTTATAAACAAAACTTCACTAAGTCATGGGCTAGGTTGGCTAAGAGCTAACATAGACCCTAAATGAATTTCACCCAAAACTGTATAGAGCCGACCCAATCAACCTAGTATAGAAGAATGTCAATAGGAACTTAAGGTGAGGGAAAAAGGGATAGAAAGTGGGAAAATATTAGAGAAAAAATAGATTAGGAAATGGTTTTTAGGTGTTTGTTGGATTAGTAGTAAGTGGTAATAAGAAACAACAATCTTTTGAAGTACCTATGGTGTACCCACCCCTTTCTTGATGTACACTTTAAGGCATTCACTTAGAGATATTGAGTCTAGATGGGTTCTTGTAAGGTGTAAAGTGTCAGTATTTGATAAAAGTTAAAATTGTTATGTGTATGCATATGACCCACTCGAATCTATTAGTGTCACTAAGGTGAAATAGGGGATGGTGATTCAAGAAAGAACATAGTAACACACAACACTAAGGCTAAAAAAATTGCAATATTTTAAATAAAAAATACCTAAAAAGTAAATGACTTAAAGGGAAATAATTGAAACATAAATGTGATGTGTACCTTGACTTATCTTTATGATTGGATGATTATTTGTTGTGTTTGTATTTTTGATTATGGAGGGCATAGAGACTACTTTTGACAAACCTAAGAATACAAAACTAAAGATTAAAACAAAAAACATAGGAAATCCAAGATAATAGGTGTTATGTGGATAGGATGTACTTGGAAATTTTATAAGTTAGGGTGACAAGTGTTATGTTAGACCAAATGAACAAGTCAAAATTTAGAGTAAATCAGGTAATTAAAAATCCAAGGCTACTACAAACCAAAAAAAACTCAAATAAGTAAACCTTAGGTAAGAAAGGAAAACTCACCAAGTCAAACCAAGGATACATATCAATAAGGATGGTAATCAAACATCAATTAAAAATTAGTAATAATACTTACTAAAACAAAGATGGGAAAAAATGGTAAAACAACATTGATGAGTGAGAAGTAACAATCCTTAATCATCAATGTAAAAAGGTAAATAAAAGGAAAAAACAACATTGGTAAATGAGAAGTAATAATCCAACCTCACTTAACAATGAAAAAATACATGAAAAGTAGAAACAGACTTAGGTGTCTACAAAAAAGGGTAGCACAACAAATGACAAATGGTAAAAAGTAAAGAAAAATAAGTCTAGGAATGTAAATCTATGGTGTAAATAAAGCAATCCAGAGTTGCTCAAACACGTTATTTTGTTCTAAAGATAGATAAAACTAAAACAAAGTAGTGCTAGCATGTTTTTAAGATGTGAAGAAGAAGGAAGTATAGAAGAGGGAAAATAGATTTAGAATCACAATTTACCTATCAAGGGGGAAATGAAATGGGTGGAGGGGAGAATGAAGGAAAAACCAAGGTAGAGTAACTCTTTATCGAATTCAAGACACTCAAATTAGGTTTGTTAAAATAAGAGGAATTTCAACCTTAAGGACTTTGAAGAAATTATCTTAGCCACACAATTCTTAGGTCAACAAATGGAGTATATAGATCATCCCATGAAGATTATATGCATGAAAAGTGAAATGGACATACCTTCCCACAACACATTCCCTATTTCTCAGGGCCCCATACAGAGTTATCAATCTATTGTAAAGATTGGGTACTTGTATGAAAAATTAGGTAGCACCATAGAGTTTATTGAATTCTCCTATTCTAAACTACTAGCCTATTACATCCCAATGGACCTTGGCTCTATTTGGAGGACAACTATGGAGTTTATGATTTAATTAGAGATAGGAGATGTGCTTGTAATCATATCTTTTGGTGTGATTTTGATTTTTAAGATTTGAATGTTTCCTTTTGTATATTATTGCCTTTTGTTTTAAATGATTTAGCTTTTAACTTTTTTGATGTCTTTTTCTATTCCTCCTCCATATGGATTTAGAAAACCAAATAGAGGTGCTAAAGATGACTTTCATTTGAATATTTGGGACTTGGTTTTTAAGAAAGAAAACCTCAAAGAGCATGGGGTCTAAGAGTCTCATAAATTTTGGTGAAATAAAAGTGTTATATTGACTTCAACCTTTTTTCATCCAATGTGGAGTGAAAGGAAAGGAAATCAAGAGGAATGACACATGAAACAATTTGAATTACTTCAAATAATAAAAAATGTGATAAAATATGAAAAAGGGATACAATGATAGTAAAGTGTGATTCTTTATCATAAAGAGGGAAATGGAAAAAAATATGCTAACATATATTGTTATGCAAATTCCATCTATCAAAAGAAATAAAAGCTGAGAACAAGGATTAAAAAAACATATTATAAACAAAAGGAATGACAAGATGGTAATTTTATGAGGAGGGCCAAGTCCTATCCATGGTCTTACACTGCAACTCGCAAAAGAGAAATCAAAGGGGTGAAAAAAAGTGTGCAAAAAGTAAGAAAATAAAGAAAACTATGGTATATCATGAGGAATACAAGGTCCTATCCATATTTTTACAATGAAACTCATAAGAGAAAAAGGGGGAAACCAAAAGACCAAAAAGTGAAGACTAAAGGTTTGTAACAAGAGAGAACTATGGTAGAGGGAGAGACCTATGTAAGTAACTTATGAAAAATTGTTAGATAGAGATCATATAAACATGAAAAGGAGGGAATAATTAGGCAAAATACTTTTTTAGGAATTATATATTGGTGGGATTTTTAAAAACATGGCCTTCATTAGTTTGAAGGTGATAAGTACTTAGACCAAAAAAATATTTGACTAAATATGAACCCCACCATTTTTGGGTGTATTTACCTTATTTATCATGATTATAATCTAATTTGAGGACAAGATCACCAACATTAATTTGTAAATTTTAACACATTTGTTATGTTGTTTGGTAATACAAGCCTTGTATTAACAGTTGTGTTGTAAAATAGAAAGATGGTGTTCATCAAGGAGATCAAGGGCCTGAAGATAATTTTTACATAATTCTTGATTGATAATGATACCATGAAGAGATATACAAAGAGAGGGAATCTCAACTTCTAATGAAAGAATTGACTCAGAGCCATAGACTAGAGAGAATGGCATTATCCCAATGGTAGTATGTATGCTAGTCCAATAGGCCGAAAGAACAAGATAGAGATGAAGGTGGAAATATATGCATGTTTCACAAATTGTCTTTTAGATTAAAAAAAATTTAGAATTTTGTTAGTGTCCTCAACTTGACCATTACATTTCGGATGGTAGGGAATGGAAAATCTATGATTGATCTTGAATTCATCATAGAACTATTTGAAGTATCTATTTTGGAAGTTACCACCATTCTTAGAGATGATAGTATGGATAACATCAAAGTGGTAAATGATTTGGTTAAGAATGAATTTGGTGATGGTGTTACTAGTGACATTAACAAGGGGCATGGCTTCATCCCATTTGGTAAAATATTTGGTAGCTATGATGATAAAAACATGCTCATCTTGAGAGCAAGGTAATTTTTTGATGAGATTTAATCCCCACATGGAGAATATCCAAGGAGATTCGATATTTTGAAGCTCAACTAGAGGTGAATGAATTAGATCATCATGAAGTTGGAAAGGGGTACACTTTTTGGTGAATTTGATTACATATTTTTCAAGAGTAGGCCAAAAGTATCCCATATGTAGGCATTTGTAGGTTGTAGCATGTTTGCTACAGTGACCACCATAAATTCTCCCATGTGCTTGTTCAAGAAGAAGAGGGACTTCATCTTACATAACATAATAGAGTAAGGTACCTTCAGCATTATGATAATAAAGTATGTTTTATTTAAATACATACTTAAAATATTATTTATTAATGTGAGTCTTTTCATGATAGTCTAAGTTAGGAGGATAAGTTTGGTGTTCCAAGAATTGAATGATGTATTTATACCATGGGCTTTGTCAAATGGTGATAGCCTCGATGTGGTAGATAAGTGAATTTGGTGGTTAAATATAAGATAGATCTTTTCTTATTTGTATAAGAAAATTTGGATTGAAAAGAACTTGTTGGGGATGAAAAAGAGATGTTGAAGAAGTAAGGGAATCAATAGTGGAATTTTGTTCTCTAGGGATAGGTTCGATGGTGAAATAAATGAAGTCTTTAGTGAGAGTGGTTACAATTTGATGATATGTAATGAGATTCTAATTTTTACATTGATAATCACTACTTAATTGATGTAAAATAAGCTAAGAATATCCTAAAGTATGTTGGTATTGGATGTCTAAAATAAGCACAGATCGCATGCCTAAAATTAGAGCCTCATATTCTACCATATTGTTAGTGTCATCAAATGTTAATTGAAAGTATTAAAGAATAATTTTTCTAAGAGGAATTGTAAGAATAAAACCTTCCCCATCTCCTTGAAGTCATTTATAACCATCAAGTTGAAGGTTCAAAGTATCCTCATGAAAGTTGACATTAATTTTAGGAAGCTCTTTGATAACTACTTTTAGTTTAGTAGTATCAAGGGGAATAAATTTTTCATTAGGATTATTGGCTTCAAGATCAGCAATGAAGTTATGAAAGTATTATTTGAGATAAATAGATTTATTAAGACCTTCAATATAGAGAATATTATCATCTGGAAGATTATCTTGAAGATGACTAGTATCTGCATAGGAACTATGACAAGTTGATCAGCTGTGGTATTTGTATAGGAAACAATTGATAGATTTCTGAATCACAATACGGAGATCAAATTCCATAAGGAGTACCACACATTTTATAATTTTATCTCCAATAATAAATGATTTTGAGAATAAGTGATGAATGGGGTTAGAAATGAATGATGATATAAGTAGTCTAGTAAAGCATGTAGTGTCGAATCTTTTCAATGGCTAAATAAATGGCAAAGTAATCACGTTCAACTTTTGTATATTATTTCTCATAATCGATGAGGCATCACCTAATGTATTAGATGGCATAATCTCTTCTAGTATCATATTGTTGGGAAATCATTTCCCCAAATGATATAGCTATATAATAAGTATATAAGATCAAGGGTTGATCATTTGAAGGAAGATGAAGTGTAGGTAGATGAAGCAATGATTCTTTTATGTTATCAAAGGCTTTTTTATAAGGGTCCATCCATTCTAAGACAATACCTTTCCTAATAAGATAATTGATAGAGTGGATGTGGTAAGACATTTTAGGGATGAATCTTCTACTTACCAAAAGTTTTCCTAAGTAAATACAAATGTCTGAAATAGAATGAGGAATGGGCATATTGATGATAGCACTAATTTTAGCAAGGTCAACATCGATGCCATGGAGAGAGACAAGGAATCCTAATAATTTTTTATATGTGACACCAAAGACACATTTGTAAGGATTTAGTCTAACTTTGTATTTAATAATATAGTCAAAGATGATGGCAAGAACAGAGAGATGTGTCTTATGACTTTTGGATTTAGCAATGAGGTCACCACATAGGTTTCAATAATTTTATGGATAAGATCATGAAAGATGTGATTTATTGCTCATTGTTAAGTGTCTTTAGTATTTTTAAGGCCAAAGGGAATTTTTACATAGTAATAGGTACCCCATTCCATGGTGAAAGTTGTCTTATGTTGGTCTTCAGGAGTGATATGAAAATGATTGTATCCTAAGAAGCCATCCATAAGAGATAACATTTCATAACTAATTGTGGAATCAATAATGGCATCTATTAAAGGTAAAGGGAATTTGTCCTTGGGATAAGTGAGATTAAGCATGCAAAGTTTAATATAGATGCAATTGAGCATAGTGACCTTTTTTTGAATGGTAACTATGTTAGAAACCCATTCAGAATAGTCCACTAGTTTGAAAAATTTAACATCAAGAAGTTTGATGATTTATTTTTGACATAAAGTGGAAACCTCAATTAGAAATTTTCTTTGATTTTAATGCATAGGATTGGCATTGAGATAAGTTATGATTTTATGCATAACAATTCCAGGGTCAGTCCTAGGCATGTCCTCATAGGACCAAGCAAAGATCTCATGATATTTATCAAAGAATAAGATAAAATTAACATACTCAATTGGTAAGAGTTCATGAAAACTTATAATTGGTTGAGGATAATATGGAGTACCATATTAATTATAAGTGATTTCTTTGATAAGCATAGCATTTCCATCTTATAAATAGTATGGTGTATAAGGTAAAGAAGAGATTGGATTAGCTTTAAGATCAATGCTAGCAACAAAGTTTATGAAATAAGAGGTTTTTGTTTTGAAGTTTCCAAATTTATGATGTTGTTGGGGAAGTTGATGTTCTCAGGCATGAAATAGTTCAAGAATATCTTCATCATTAGGCAATGTGGGAAGAGGACCATAATACTCAGCATTTACTTAAAGATATAGAATTTTATTACCATGGTGATCATATTCAGAATGTATCTGATAAACATCAATATCCTTAGCATCTAGTGTAATCTCAGGAATAGGAGAAGTAGATTGATTAGAATGGGTTTGTGTGTTGATGGTTTCATTAATGGGGTAAGGATCAAATTAAATATGGGATCTATACATGGTAAATAAGCTATAGTAATTATTAAAGGTTTAGAAGGTATAATTTTCTCTACCACCCTAGGAGTATCAAGAAGTGGAGAATTGGTAGGAGGCACGTAACCTTCGAGATATAATTTATGATCTCTAAAAATGTTATGATCATCCCAATTAAAACCATGAATTTAAGCTAAGGTTTTCTAATAATGTTGAACATCCAAGTCTAAATATTGATCTTGGGCCATAATATAATATCATCATATGCTGGAGAAATTGTATATGCTTAAGATTTAAGGGGAGTTTCAAAAGGGGAAATACCAATATTACTAAATGTACATAAAGACATGATGAGAGGATATTGAAATAATTTGGCCACTCCAAAGTCATTTCAAGTGAAGGAATATTCATGTAAATAAGGCTCCTAAGCATTGCATGAAGGGGAAAATTTATTGATCTCATCAATAAGAGGAATAGTATGGTTCCTATGTAATAAAGGAGGAAGCCACTCCAAAATGTAGGGAGGTAGCTTGGTAATATTGTAAGTATGTTGTAAATCATTAGCTTCATCATCATGTGAATTGGTAAGTGTGACTTGCAAATTAGAACTAATGTTGATGAAATAAGGTAAAGCAGCACTATTGACATTAGGAATGTAGGAATATGATACTGAGATTTGGGATTAGAAATTTGAATACTCCAAGGGTTGGGATCAACTTCATGCTTATATAATTTTCTATTATGTGAGAATTTAATGCATTGGCTATAGGAAGAAGCAATATCCCTCATTATATGAGTCCATGGGTGACCAAGGAGTATATTATAGGGTAAGGATAAATCAAGGACCATAAGCTTAGTTTGAACAATCTTAGGTCCAATTTTTAGGGGAAGTAAATCAAAACCAAGTAGCTTTTGATTAGTCTTATCAAGACCATGATAGGTAATTTGGGTTTGTTTGAGATGATCCTTTTTATAACCAAGTTGTTAGATAAACCACAAATATATCACATGAATACCAGAACCTTCATCAACTAGAACTTTATGGATAAGGGTAGTATTAATGGATATTTTAATGAAAAGTGGTAGATCATCAACATGATAGATAATTTCATCATTAATCATGTCCTCTTCAAGAAATTCAATACAAGTCTTTGAGAAAGGTCACACAGTTTTAATAGTATGTATGTTGGTACATTGAGATTCAATATAAGGTGGTTCTTCATCTATATAGGATGGATATTCAATTTCTTATAATTTTTTCATAAATAACTTGTGATGATAAGGGGAAGTACTAACCAAACCTTGTAAGGCATAGAGTTAAGTTCTTCAAGAAAGTTCTAATGAGGTTTAGAAGAAGAACCGGTATGATGGTTAGGAGGTAAGGTAGATTTTGAAGAAATAGAAGTGGTTGGGGGTTTAAAAGGAGGAATTTGTTGCTCAAGAGCTTCCAAAGTGAGATTAGTGGTTTTAGTATCTTTGAGAAGTTGTTTTTCTAAAGATGGCTTCTTAGGTTTGGTAACATGATCTTTATGGGCTAGTATACAATGATAATTTAACTTAGAAGTGTTAACATATTGATAATTGGTATAATATTATTCATAATCGACATCAATGGAACAAACATCCTTCGTATTTTGTTTATTATTATTTATGAAAAAAGATTTTTATTTATTTGAGGTAGAAGCTTTGGAAACTTGTCATTTTTGACAAGCAACATTGTACTCTTGATGTCGAAGGTTAATCATGGCTTCGTGATTAAAGGAATCACCAAGAGTATAGGAGAAAATAATTTTAGTTATCCCTCCACAAGATTCATGGGAGTTCCTAATGTCAACATGAAACCAAAAAAATTAATTAGGGTCATACCACTTATGAGGATTTTTAGGATATGTAAAATGTTTGGAGGGTGGTAAAAATTATTTCATTTGCTACACTGAGAGTGGTGTGTAAGAATATGAAGGAATGGAAGCTTTGGAGACTCTTGATTTGGATTTTTTAGTATTACCAAAGATAGTGTTAGTATATGTTTGAAAACATCCTTTAAGAAGCTTAGGATTAGGTTTGAATTACTTCATGAGAAAGTCTTGATGTTTAGCTTGGTCAAGAGATTCATTAAGTGTTTGGGGAGAAAACGTTTGAACCTTATATTGAAGAGAAGGATTCAAAAAATTTATAAAGAGTTTGGACAAGTTATCATTAGTCATGTTATGGTTAGATTTATGGTCTATTGATTTCCATCTTTTGATAAAGTCATGAGTTGATTTAGTGGGAGATTGTTTAGCATTGATGAAGTGGCTAAGATAATTTTTAGGAAGATCATTGTGTTAAAACTCTTTAGTGAAAGGATTGACCAAATATTCTAATTTCCAAATGGAATGTTGTGGAAGTTGGTTGTCCCATTCAAATACATTGCTAGTAAAGGTTTTGACTAAGAGTTTAGTTGTGGAAAAGGTATTAGTTTAGATCCACTCTTTGTAAAGGTTGCCAAAGGATTTGAGAAATGAGGTAGGATCTTTAGTCCCTTCATACTTTATATTTAAAGATATGTTACCAATATTGATGGATACAATGAAGGGAGATAAATGCTTATTTTTAATAGTTTGAATCATCTTGTTATTAATTATGGGTTGAAGAATCACATTGTCAAAAATAACTCTAAAAGGTGGAGGATTGTAATTAGGATTGGCTTGAGGATGGATAGTTAGAGGTTGATTAAACATATTAATCAAATAATGTTGGAGTTACATTATTTGAAAGATGTTATAAGTTTGCATTATGTTCATTTTTTATATGACTTGTGTAAGAAGTTGAGTTGTATCAATAGGTTGGTTGGTGTTGGTAGTAACAATCACTAAATTGGTATTAGGGGGAGGGTTATTCTAAGATGGATTATTAGTGGGATTATTAATTAAAATTATGTCAATTGCTCCCACATTAGTTTGAAATTTTTGAAGATGATAAGTGTCTTGATAGGTATATAAAGGGTCATAACCATCAACTTCATCTAGAAGTGTGATTTTCACCATGTGACAAGTCATGAATGAAAGAGGAGAAGAGGTGCCCCAAAAGTGATGGTGCTCTTGGAAGGAAAAGAGAGGGAGAAATGAATATTCCATATAGTATCTAAATAGATTCAAGTTGTCTAAGAATATTTTGATAAGGGAAATCATAATGATTTGAGAAAAATGAACAAAATTCTAAGGAAGAAGAATAGATAATTGAGTCAGATAAATAGAGAAAGAAAAAAAAATATAGAGTCAATTGGGTAGACCTAATACAGAAAATAGGGTCTAAAAAACTAAGAAAGCATGGATACATAGTCAACTAGGTTAACCTAATTTTATAACCTAGATATAAATTAGGAAAAAAAAGATACAGAGTTAATAGGGTTAACCTAAAAATGTATCCTGAGGGACACAAAAGAGTATCGTGTCGACAGGGTTGACCTAGTATGGCAGGGAAAGAAATTAGATAGTTTGTAAGAGATAGTGTCGAGCAGAATGACTGTGTACTAAAACAGGAAAAAAATTACAAGTAATTTTGAAAGAAATAAGTGAAAGGAAACACATAATCAATTAGTTTAATGAGGTTGATCCAATTGAGTAACATAACACAAAACCTTACACCAACATTGGCTAATGCAAATTTTTGTAATACAACATATAATTGAGTAAAAAATAACCAATCAACTTGGAAAGTAAATACTAACTAAGTGGTCATCCTAAATGTTGCTAGATTATTATAATAATATTTTATATGTGATAGGAAGTTGTATATAAGTAAGGAAATATAAATCAATCTAAGGATGGTTTAAGGATGTTTAGGCTGAAAGGGATATGTGTTGGTAATGGTATTGGCCTGGTATTGGGGCCTACCCCTCACTTCACATACCAGAGAGATAAGGGTATCAGGTGCTTAGCTAATAAATACCATTAACCATGTGTTTATACTTATCTAAAAAACCATGACAGCTTCCCCCTTGGTGATGAAAGCTAAGTAGGTAGGCCTTGGGTAGATAATTATTTAAATGTGTTTTAACATTATGTGATTTGTTAGTGTGTACATAAAAGATAAAAATAGTTCAAATAAATGGTATATTTAAAAACCACCTAATTATACTATGTGACATATTCTAATCATGCAAGCAACTAAAAATTAATGTGTGAGATAATTACTATGATATAAGTGTTAATTCTAACTTTGAAACATAGTACAATGTTAGTTCAAATGATAGTGTATGTATATATTACATAAGAAAGTTGATAGTATCTCTATTGTAATACTAAATAAAAGGTATGAAAAATACCTACATCGATAGTGTCAACCTAGTTTTCTAGACAAAAAATAGAATACAAAACTATGTTGATAGGGTCGACCTAGTTTACTATATGGGGGAAGTTTTAAAGAATACAAACTATGAAAAATAAAACTATAATGAATAAAAAAATGATAGATAAGTAAAGAAAGGAACTTTGGTGGGTTGGAAGAATATTATAATTTGCAAAATTTCTATTTAAGTTGCTTGAAATTTCTACCAACTAAGTCGACTGAGTTGACCTAGTTTTGTAAAACCCTACTGCTAAAACCTGTAAAGTATATTGTATCGATAGGGTCAACCTAGTATTTTTTTTGGAAGTCCAAAAAATTATTACGTCAATAAGGTCAACCTAATAGTCTATACCTAATGAAAAACTTAAAAAAATAGAATAGAGTTATATTGATGCTATTATGTGTTAAACCTATGCATAGAAGTTAAAATTGTACTAACATTATCAACCTAGTATCATAAATATAGAGAAATAAAATGATAAAATAATAAAAAATGTAAGATAAAACCTACAAGGGTTAGATTTACATTGGATTTACTAGAATTTATTCAATCATAAATTCATCATGTCTATAAATCAATCTTAATTTGGACAAGATAGATCATACCATACTCTTTTGATTGGGGATACACTAAGTAATCAAGAACATGACCAATATGGGAATCTACTAGACCCAATTCAGGATCTATTACCATAATAAATGATGATAGGGAGGGTTATAAAGCATCTAATCAAGCACAATCATGTAATAACCCTATCTAAGTCCTATGTTTGATATCTCACTAAACTAATAACAAGTAAAGTAAAGAAATATAATCTAGTGCTCACCAAATCTTGTGGCATAGTATTGGGGTTAGTAAACAAACAAACATGCATAGGATAATATCAAGTAATATATGTATGAGTAATAACCTAATACATGGAAGGATAATATTAATATTATTCAAAACTAATATATATGTTACTTCTATCTACTAAAGAGAGGAGCAAATTTAGAGAATACTTACCTAAAAGATGAACTTTTTGATACTCAATCTCTCCATTAGTGAAAGGATCTTTGCAAAAGGTTATTATTGTTTGTAAGGAAAAATAATAAATTCCAAAGCATCCAAGACTTTTCCACAAGACTATATTCTCCAAGTATAAACCTTAAGCTAAGACTCCTTAAGTAGAATGGTAGAAGAACATATTGTAAAGAAGCACAAATGAATAATAACTCTTGTTCATTGTGTAAATAATGAAAAAATGATCTTGTATATATAGGTGGCTTTAAACTTAATCCCTTCAAAAAATTTAAATTTATAGGGTTGACCCAATTGAACTAGTATAGTTATGGACAAAAATTACTAGGTTATGGGTTAGGTCAGCCAAGAGCTGACCTAGAGCCTAAATGAATTTCATCCAAAACTATACAGGGTCACCCCAGTCAACCTAGTATAGAATACTATAAAAAGGAGATTAAGGTGATAAAATAGGGATAGAAACTATGAAAATATTGGAGTATTAAAAAGAGGAGAAATATCTTAGGAAATGATTTTTAAGAATAAGTGTAAATAAGGGACAACAATCCTGTGAAGCATCAATGGTCTACCCACCCCTTTCCTGGTGCAACTTTTAAGGTTTACACTAACAAGTATTGAGTCTCAATGGGTTCCTTCAAGATGTAAATCATAATTATTTGATAAAATATTAAAATATTATGTTTATATAGGTCTCAATACACTCTCAAGTTGCATAGAGCCTCAATTCCTAACCCAAATGTCTTTAAGGGCTAGCAAGGAGGTGATAGGTCTATAACCTCAAGTTTCCTAACTAATGCACAAAATTCACATAGTGGAGTGATAATAATTTCAAAAATCATATATAACCATGGGGAAGATTTTTCTGGAGGTGTCTAAACCTCTCCTCATAGTAGTATTGAGTTTTAAGTCCTAAAACCCGAATTGGACCTTTCTCGAGTTCAAGAACACTAGGTCTTCTACCTGAGGATAAACTTCATAAACTCACACCATAACTCTCAATATCCATGATAATTTAATCCATTTATAATAGGTGAGGAGGTCAATCAATAAGTTTTTTCTGAGTGGAATGAATCCATTTGATGGTCAGTGATGTATGAATGATTATAAAGACCCCAAATGGTTCTTAAACCCTACTAAAACCGTTAAATGAATAAAATGTAAGGGATTTGTATCCTAATGACTCCAAATTTATTTTTTAAATATTGAAAAATTTTAACCTTATCAAAAACTCTCTAGTGTTCCTCACTATGAAAGTTGATGTTGATGTCACCTATATAGACATATTAATTACCCTCTTTTTCGCCAGTTTTGATGATTTTGAAAGGTATAGACATTGATAAAAACTTGAAAAAAACTATAGGAGGTACTATGGGATGTTTCATATCTCATAAGGGCATAAAATCCTTTCATACACTTTTGAAATTATTCCTATAGGTCTACACAAAGAAGGTAATTTGAGATGTACTAGAATTGAGAGACCTAATCATCTAGACTGATAAGAACAAAAAGTTTGTGATGCATTGAAGGAATTTTTCATAATATTAATTGTTTATTAGGTCTAATAACATGATCTTGAGCCTTTTTCCATGGTTTATTTCAATTTCCATGGCCATTCAAATGAACTAATATGTGCAACTAGGTCAAATAGCCAACTAGTGCTAGACAACCAATGTTGCAGTGAATCTTTGAGAGGCATGAAAAGAATTTCAAGGTGACAATAAGAAATTTTAGATTCTTGAAGATGTGGTTATGAAATATGTTGGCTCAGAGTGATCAGTTACAAGTTCTATAATAATAATCAAGTAATCTCTTCACTACCCAAGATCACAGACTTTACCTCATGAGTTAAGCTAACTCCCCCTTTCAAGAAAGCCTATTTCAAGGGTATAAAATGATGCAGACACCTTGGTGCAGTGCCACTCCATCATTTTACATGGATATCCATGAATTTTCAATATATATTAATAATCTTTATACAACAAATCAAATCAGTTTTCAAGAAAGCTTATGAACTCCTCAAAGATTAACTCTTTCTAACATGAAGGTAGTTTGCAAAAGACTTGGATATCAAATGACACTTATTCAAGACTTTAGATGATTACTCCTAACTCTTTCTAAGATAATAATATTTATCCATTATTGGAAACCCCCAATATTCCATTCTTGGCATGGGATTTCTCTCTCTCTCTCATTGGTACTATAAGTATGCCTAGTTTTACAATTGTAATAAATCCACAAGAAAAGTAGGTGAAGCCCTACTATTTTTGTTACTCATATTTACCTTCAAAAATAAAAGTCAAACTAGTTCAAGATTTATAAGTTATATTTTAGTGTTTTAAATTAGATGATATATTCTAGTGAGAAAATTGCTTGTCCTTGCATCTTGTCCTACTTATGTGCACCTAGGTATGAGTACATTATCTTTTTTCAAGTCAGTTGGAGTACATTGAAGTGTGGAATTCTAGCTAAGTTTTTTTTTAGTTTTATTAGTGTCTTACTATTCCTTTTAATCTCTTACTTTATTTTCTATAATTTCATGATCTCTAGGTTTAAATACTTATGTTATAAGTTCTCTCTCTTGAAGCACATACCAGATTATAGTTGTACCTCTTTTAAGTATAAGCATAGAATAGTTATGGATCAAACCTTCTAGTGTATCATATATTTTTTTTAGTTTCCTTGCAATTAAGTAGTTTCTTACCTATTTCCATACATCAATTATTTAGTATAAGGTTAATCAAGACAAATATAGGGAGTTAGCCTTTCAACTAGAGGTTTACCCCCACTATAGATAACCCATGGGTCTAGGGGTAATCCCATTGTCTAAATCAATTAGATAAGGATTGAAGTACTTATCCAAGGGTGAAAAAATGAGTGATATCACTACCATATTACTTAAATCCATGGGGGAATCCTCCTTATAGGGAGCTGAACATTCAATGATTTTTTATTATCATTCTACTAATGCTAAATTCCCAAAAAGTCAAAAATGAATCATGTGTTTTTTTTCTAAAACCACCACATGAAGAGGGATTGGTTTATGGATTTTGTATCCTTATTATTCTTGTTAGGCATATGATTTTATCTTCTCCAAATTGTGGGTATGGGTGGTGTTGTGGCATGGAATTGACCATAATACATACATATATACATATACATGCATGCATACATACATACATATATATACATATACATATATATGTATATATATATATATATATATTCAAAAGAAAAAGGTTGGTACTTTTTATTCCAAATTGTGGTAAAAAGATACATCCAGTAAGAGAGATCCCAACAAAGAAATCTCAAGGTAGACATCAAGGGATAAGAATACCTTGTAAAAAAGACCCCCTAATGGGAAGAAAACATTAAATATGTATCATACAATACACATAGAGAGGTATAATGCACTAGCCTATGAATAGATATAGGTCATATGCTAATGAGAGATATATCCCATGTAATCTTCTATCCTTATCTTTTTTCCTTTCTTCTTTTTAACCTCTTCCCACACCCCTAGGGAAGGCTCTACTGTGACTATAATTTTGTAGATTGAATATCTAGGGGATTATGTGAGATTTCAAACTCATGTGCTCTTTTCATGCATCCTAATGATAATCCATTCATATCCATCTTTGTAGATGGATTTTTATCTTCTTTCCTAATCTCAACATGAATATTAGCCATAGCATGGGATTTAATATCTATATGTGTATCCTTTTCTATCTCTATTATATTTTGTTCTTCCTTAGCTTCTCCATCTTTTCCATCTAGATCCTCTGGCATCAGATATTTTCATCATTTGGAGGTATTTTTTGTGCCTTTTTTTGTGATGAGCTCATTCCTAGGGGCATGTAGCATGTAGGTGTCTTGGTAGTTTAAAGTTTCTACATCAAAAGGTTGTGTTCTCATAATATACTATCTTTATGTGCTAAAACTTTTAATAATTTAGATTAATTTTATCCAGTAGCCCTTTGTTGAGGTCAATTTCAACACATATTCAAGCATACGTATACAACCTAACAAAAATTCTATCAGTATCACTTTTGATATACGTCCCTAATGAGTTACCAATTTCTAAAAGAGTGCAGGCAAAGTGTAGAGGTAAATTGGGGAGCCTCACCCAAATAGTCACTTTGGTGACAAAGTGTGTTGTAAGATCGAAGTCTAGAGTCTAAGGAGATATATAAATCCCAATAGATTCCCAAAACCATGAACCCTCTACAAGGCATCTCTGATAGTCTTCCATATCTACATAATATACTAAAAAAATCTTGGGAACATAACATGATCTCACAATGATTAGTCTAATAGGTGTGTACCCATTGGTATAGTGTTGTTGTGGATGGTCAAAAACCATTGAATCTACAAATGACTACTTGATTTTCTAAGGCTTCCTAATATTCAAACACACTTTTAGTTGTAATGTTCACCATCTGTACCTCTTTTGTATGATCCATGACATAATATTTTGGAATGTAATAGGACATCTTATCTAAAGGTATGTTGGTTGTTTGTTTAAGCACTTCCTTAAAATAAGGTTTTGATGTTGATGACTTCCCTAGATCAACTCCTCCACCCCACAGTCTAAGCATCAAGCTGATAGTGGAATCCTTCCTAATTTTATAATTCATAAGATGTTTATGGTCATCCAGTTGTCTACCCCTTAAAATAAGGAATTGTTTATCCTTCATAATCCCTTGTGCCTGCTCTATTTTCCCTTTTAGATCATAAACATGGTCCATATTTTTAACCTAGAGACAAATAGTTTTTCCAAACATAGTTTTGACCATAAATTATATCCCTATCATCTAGATGATAGTTTGTTTTTCAGTTGTGCATTGGTCATATGAATTATTTTCTAGCCTATAGAAAAATATAGGTCATTTGATATTTCCTTAACTTACTCTATTGTAGGCCATATTCGATGCATGAAATTTATCAAACATTTTGTATGCATCCTCTAATTTTATAATTTATATATAAGCCATCCAATAAGAGCTTTCCTCTATTTCATTTTGTCAAATAGGTACTATACATCCACCTCTTCACAAAGGGTAAAAGCATATACATAGATGGGATCTGTGGGTACAGATGGCGATATGGATTTTTTATTCCAATAAAAATTAAATTCCTTGTGAACAATCTAGAGCCATGCAATAGCCTATCAAATGAATTAGCCAGAGAAAATTCCTTACCTTTTGTACATGCTTTGTGTAAAGGTGTGAGTTAAAAATGAATAAATTCCTCCCTTCCACCACCCCTAAAAATCATATCACTTAGGGTTGGAATCACTGGTACTCTAAACATCTAGTCCATTATATGCTCCTTACTCCTTCCTTATCTTTATCTTTATTATATAACTACTCCTAAATATTCATTTCCACCTATTTCCCATACCTATTGGGATCAAAATTTCACTCCCCAGAGGGGTTTTTCAACTACCCATGCCCATAAAACCTAAGTTCATCCACTACCCCCATCGATCTCACCTCCATTAATGGAACTCTACTTGAGCAGTCATGACCATTTTTCATACACACACATATACACACACATATATACATATAAATATAGATATATATACACATATATATACATATACATGTATATATATACATATATACATATACATATATACACATTATATTACTAAATTTGGGAAACTATAGGTTTAATTTTCTAAAGAGTAAAGGGGTCTAGATTAAGGGGAAAATCAATAAATAAATGTGCCTTAATCAACCTACTAATTTATTTAATCTAGATGTGCTTAATTAATTTCTTAAAATAGAAAACAAGGGGATAGAGAGTAAAACTGAATTGATTCTAGTCTGAGATGGAGGAGACAAAGGCTAGAAATTATTGATCTAGTTAGGTAGACTATTGGAAATAAGATCTAGAAGTCTATTCTCTACCTAGATAGGGGTGTTAGAAATGGGACACCTAGAGGTCCAACACTATAGTCTAAGTTTTGGCACTATAGTCCTTAGTGTCTGAGCTTTTTGAGCTTTCTAGGTTTTGTTCATCTACTTTGGGAGACCCTATGCCTGAAATATTGAGTCCTAATTATTCACAAAGCTCTGTGTGCAATTGATTTTGTCTTCAAGGATCCTAGTTCCTCTTCATGCTTGACATGTGATCTCTAATCCAACTTTAAAAAGGGTTATTTTTTAATATACACTAAACATGTGATCACACCCCATGTGTGGGCATATTGCCTACATGCCAATACTCTAAAGAGGGATTAAGGCCAATGTGTTTCTCCCAATTTAATGTACATTATGCAATGCAAGTGCATGGAAATTTAGGTAAGCTTGAGATGACTCATGACTAGTGAGGAAGCTTGGATAGGCTAAAAATAATAGTGGTTGGATGTATGTAGAGAATAAGAAGATCTACTTGAGTGTGCTTTAGTATATTTCTAGCTTATGCCTCTTGAATGATTACCAACCCTTCTAAATTACCTTTGAATGGGCTTTTATAGGTAAACTAGTGATCTTGGGTTAGATAAAATTGCATTATGTCAACAATGGAAAAGATAATGATTCAAAAAAATATGACTATTTGAGGCTATTGTGGACTTAGACAACAATGCTAAAAAGTGGGCATCCTGGGTCCTAGTGTTGTAGTCTAACTTATGGCATTATTTTCTAGGGGGAAAGGGGCCATGGGGATAGATTTGTGCCTAGTAGAGGAGTTTGGGATATCATGGTCTTAATATAGAAGGCTTTAAATGACTAGGAAATAGTGAAAACATGCCTAAATGGATTGTGTAAGTGAGTAGGAAAGACCTATGGTTTGGGTGTCACAAGTTTGCTCAAGTTGTACAAATTACATTTTAGTATCAATACATTTTCCCCCCTTTATTATAAGTATAAAACAAAGAAAAATACTAGGATAAAAGACAAAAAGAGAAGCATACTTGAACTTACCTATGAGGCTAAGCCCAAGAATCATGTGTGATGTTGGATTGTGTGTACTGAGAGCACATTGTAATATGTAAGTCTGTTATGCTATTGGATTGTGTTGGGTGATGTTAGAAGTATGTTGAACCAAGATTTATATTGATGAATGAGTTGAGTACTCAATCCCCTAGAAGTTAAGAATGAAAAAGCATGCCCTTTGGCTCCATCATCACCAACTATGTGAAGTTAATGAATCATGCATGTGTTAATTGATGTCTAGACCATGTTTCTAATCCCTCTAAATAGGTGGATTAAGAATACAAAGGTTAGTTACAATTTTGGCTCCATCATTACCCCATGATGTGAAGCTAAATGACAAAATATCAGTATAGATGAATGTCATATGAGATGGCCCATGGAGCCCCTAAATGTGTTGTGATATGACAATGTTGACATGGATAGTCAAATGTAAACTAGAAACTAGGCCATTTTTGGACACTTCAAAAGATGAAGATTGGAATTGTATAAAAGCCCCTCCTAAAATTAAAATAAAGGCTTAATAATCCATTTGGGTACGTGGGATGCAAATTTGTATGAAATTTTACTTGAATGTGATGCCAACCACTTACAGATGGAGTAAGGCATGCAACTATTGGGAATGTGTAAGAACATGTAATAAACATGGAAATAGAGAAGGCCCATGTGTCATGCACATTGCCTTAATAATTGGTGTCTAAAACATAGGTTTTGAACTAAAATTTGTATCAACTTCTATGTCTAAACTAAAAATGGAAACCCTCATGCTATGCATGATGCCCCTTATATTTAGATTATGTGATCAAAATAAGTGTTAAAAACTATTGATTTTTGGACTAAACTATACTGTGAAAACTATTAATAAACTCACCTCTCTACTTAATTCTAGAAAAACTAAATATCTTGTTGTTTGGACAATAGTGCTAAAAATTAGACACTTTGGGGTCCAATGTTGTAGTCCCATTTTTGGTGCTATTGTCTAGAGCTAAAAGTGATGACTGATCTAGATTCTCTACTATCTACCCGGTCTAGTTTGCCTATGCAGAGTTTTAGATTCTAGACTATACTATTCTAAAACTACTTTTTTTTACTATTAGGAGCTTTGATCTCTGTGATAAAACCCTTGTTTGTTACCCCCTCTTTTGAGGGTAGGAATGAATACCTTATAATGACTACCCTCAAAGGAATCCATACAAGTGTGTTACGTTGTGAAAACATTTGATATAACATTGATAGATATTATCTCAAGATATAGCAAAAGTTGTAGAGAGAGATTGTTAGATCCACAGGGGTATGCCTAGATAGATATAACAATGTAATAACATGTACATAAGAGAAAATTGGAATTTGAAATGTTAGTTATTAGTTGTTAGTGGCATGGAGAGATGGATCATGATTTTCATCATGCAATCCAAGAAGCAAGGTAAATGCATGATTGGAATCATGTCATTGCACACAAAGATAAATAATCAAGAAACAAGCATACAAAATAAGAAGCAAGAAACACCCAAGGGCGGCCAATGGGCTAAATAAACACACAAGGCATACAAGGCATGTTCAAATGCTACATACACACATAATAAGAACAAGAAAATATCGACACAATGGCCACAAGAATATCAAAATCACACATAAAGGACATTGGTAAGTGTTTAAAAGGCACACATATATAGATAAGAATAAAGGGCATTGGCAAATGTCTTGAAATGCATGTAGGAAGCAAATAAAAACTCAAAAATGCAAACACATCTAGATAATCAAAGCAAAGAGTGTAAGCATGTAAAGTACTATAAATATAAACATACATCTAACTATGGAAAGCAAGAAGCAAGAGTATACAAGATATATAAGACAATCCTAATGTATATGATATGAAATACAAAAGTGCGATATATGTTAATGGATGTTGATGTGATATGTGTAAGGAACATACTACAAAAATATGTATAGAGTGTATAGTGTAATAATGACATAACTTGGATGGTGTAGTCATGTAGAGTATGCCCTTAGTGGGTAGATGTATTGATATATAACTATAATTTAGAATTAGGATGCCCCCTCAATGGGTGGAGTGAATCAATCAAGGATCTAGATGCACTGCACAAACTCAAAGAAGATCAAGCCTAGTAATATAGATAAATTAACAAACAATAACATATAATAGTGTAATTTAATTCTAGCATAATGGATAGCAATGTAAAACATAGCTGATGCATATAATTGACATGTTTTTGTATTTTTTAAATATTATATTATTTTTGTATTTTGAAATATTTGAGCTATGTACAATCAAGTAGAAGAAACTATGTACAATCAAGTAGGAGATAATATATACAATCAATGTTGGAAATAAATGATACTAACTGATGAGTCTTAGATGAGACTCCCTATCATGGTATCTTGTATCGAAGAGTGGAATCATGCATGATTGTGAAACATGATGGAAATGTTAGGATTATGGCTCTAAAAGCTATATATGTTGTAAATGATCTTAAATATCTAGAGTAAAAATTGACTGTGGGGACCCTCTATAATTTTGAGAAGTGGATGTAGCTATAGGGATGTTAGGGACCCATCTGAAAGTAGGAAAAACTTGCTAAACATGTTTTCTATGTGTAGATGCATGAGATCTCAATAAAACTGCTCTATGTGTGAATATTGTAGATGGAAGCTATCTAGAATCCTAAAGCTATGGAGGTGTATAAACCCTCTATACTGGTGATGGATATTATATCTATGTTTGATGTTGAATTGGATAAAAAACTTGGTGGTGGAGCTAGAACTAGTAATGGAATTGAAACTAGCTCTGGAACTAAAACTAGCTCTAAAACTAGAAGTGGTAACTCATATAGAACTCTAGTAACTATGATAATCTAATTAGCATGAATGAATTTCACACATCAATGTATTGTAGATGTAACTTGTTGGATTTTTTGTCTCTAAGGTCTGCCAAGTAACATGTCAAAAACTCCCATGCTAGGAACTATAGTAAATGAGGTAGTCATGTGTGTAAGACCAACCTATAGAGGAATGAGGATCTTACAAAATGTAGTCTGACTATGTCCACTAAAACCATTGATAACTATATTTTTTAGAGTAATATCCTACTCTATATAACCCAAGTGTTGTATTAGTGTCATAGTATGCATGTTAACATTGGATCCATTATCAATTAGAACATTGTGAATGGGATGATTATGAATAAAATCTCTAATGAAGAATACATGATAATCTATGTCATCCTCAATAATATCCTACTTGAAAAAGGAGATGGAATGCTAAACTAGAATGCTATAATGAAAAGTACCAATCATGTGGCTCAATGGATGCGAATTAGCTACTGGTGCCTTGTAAGTAACTGGTGGAGGATGTGTCTCATATGCATGATGTACACTTAATGTGTCTTATGTCTCTAACTTGCCATGCTATGGAACTAGATCTAAAAAAATTTGGAGTGACTTATCTTATGTTGATTTAGTCAGAGGAGGCTCAGTTGAAGTGTCTAGGTCAATTTGATTACCATTAATTAGATCGTGTATCTTATGCCTGAGACTAATGCATCTATTTGTAGTATGACCTGGTGCCTTGTGATAGTCATAAAATTAATTCTGGTCATATCCCCATGGAAGAGGCTTTGTTGGATCAATTTATCTAATAGGAGGAAGAGATATGATGTTACATTCTAATAAATGCTATAGAAATCTAGCTAGAGGAACTAGGAGATTTGTAAAAGGTCATCAAGACTGTGTTAATAAAGTGGCTCTTTGTGAGGGCTCTAAAGTTACATTAACTATCTATTGAGTCAGTCCTCTACTATCATTAAATTTGACCTTATATGGGGCTTTGTTATTACTCTTATTAGTTGTATTTGGTGTAGTTGTGTACTTAAGTTTTCCCATTGAAATGATTTTGATTTCTCTTTCTTTTAAAGTGTGACATAATTCAATGAAAGAAGAGAAACATTTGAACATGATTATCTCAAGACTCTATTTTAAGAGGTCTTTTGACTCCTGATCTGCCATAGGTATATTCATCTTAGCTAATATGGTCTTGTATCTAATAACATACTTGGTGAGAGGCTCATTTGATTGCTATTTTTGTTGTGCAATTTAGGCATATGAAACCTTATCACCGATAGTGATACTAAAATGTGCTAGGAACATGTTAGTAAGAGGATTGAATGCATTAACTGACTGATTTAGTAGACTGTAAAACCATTATAATGCATAATCCTTGAGGCTCCTCAAAAATAATTTAGTTAATAGCCATTCATTTGGTATATAATCCAAACATGTTGCATGAAAGGATCTCAAATGTGTCTCCAAATCACCCTTGCCATTGTAAAGAGTGAGCTTAGGTTGTAAAAATATAGGTGGTAAGGGTGTAGTAGCTATATGTCATGCCAAAGGTGCATGGAATAGAGTGAAGTATTCCAATGCTTGTGTAGATCTAGTCATACCTTTCTCAAGATGTTGCACCTTGGATTGAAGAGATCGAATCTCTTACACAAGGGCTACCACATCAGGAGATAGGGATGTACTAGTTATAGTTGATGGCATAGAAGGAGGTTGGGCTACTATAGGGGGTTGTTGTGACATAGTTTCCCTTGTAGTGTCATGTGTAATTGGTGGATCTATAGTTTGAAAAGATTGACCTTTGATTACCTTTTGTTGTTCCTCTTAGAGGATTCTAATCATATCATCTTGCATATCTAGGAGTTTTTTTTAGAGTTTTTTAAGCTCTCTTTTATCAGTTTCATCAAAGCTAGTATATTGGGCCATTGTTAAAGTGGGAAAACAATTCGAAATGTGTTTGAATGTTTTGCAATAAGTTGTAATAGGTAATGTGCTAAAGTATTAGATATACAAAACATAAAATTCTAAAATAGTAGTTTAGAATTTGCACAGAAAAGGATATGAAGCTACCAAACATGTAGGGTAATACCATAAAAATCAAATTAGGAACTAATATATGCAACTAAGGATTTTTCAAAAATATTGTTTGTAAAATATTACGAACTTTTAAATTTGAAATTGATTTTATGAACTAAGTATGCAAGATAAAATACATATAATTAAGAGAAATTACTTGCTTGAATGGGACCTAGTAGATGCAACTATGGTTTTGAGACAAATAAATTTTATAGAATTTACTATGAGTTTTTTAAGTTTGAAGTGATTTTTTGATTTTAATATTCAATCAAAATTTATAAAAAATAATTGGAATGTTAGTTGAAAATTAATGGGATTTAGTTGATGTAATTAGGTTTTGAAATGAATTTTTTCAAAATTAATGTAGTAATTTGAAAAATTTGCTATAAATTTTTAGAATTGAGCTTGAAAAAATTAGGAAAATTTTGAAAATATTTCTAAAATTAGTAATATATTTTTCCTAGTGGTTTGAAAGTGTTTGTATGCAAATAAGACCTGGTATGTGCAAACTAGGGTTTTAGTGAATTATTAAAAATATTTCAATTAATTTTATCTTTTTAATTTTTAAATTCAATAAAAATCAAGAAAATATTGCAAAAAAATTAGAAGTAATTATCCCTAAGGTTTCTAGGGTTTTTGTGTAGAAATTCAAAGTAAGTCGGGTTCACCAAATGTTTTACTAAATTTGGTAAACTATAGATTTAATTTATTAAATAGTAAATGGGTTTGGATTAAGTGGAAAATAAATAAATGTGCCTTAATTAACCTACTAATTTATTGAATCTGTAAGTACTTAATTGATTTCTAAAAATAGCAAACAAGGGGATAGAGAGTAAAACTTGGCTAATTTTGGGCTGAGATAGAGGCTACAAATTGTTGATCTAGCTAGGTAGATTATCATAAATAAGATCCAAAATTATATTCTCTACCTAGACAGGAGCACTAAAAATGGGAAACCTAAAGGTCTAGCACTATAGTCTATGTTTTGGTGTTGTATTCTTTAGTGTCTGAGCTTTCTGAGTTTTTTGGGTTTTGTTCATCTACTCTAGGAGACCCTGTGCCTTAGATATCAAGTCTTGGTTGTTCAAAAATATCTATGTGAAATTGATTTTCTTAAAGTATCTTAGTTCCTCTTCATGCTTGATAGGTGATCTCCAATCCAACTATAAAAAAGGGGTTAGTGTGTAATATGCACTGAATGTGTAATCACACCCTGTGTGTGGGCATGCTACCTACTTACCAATACTCTGAAGAGGGATCTAGGACAATGTGGTTCTCCTAATTTGAATTTGTATTATGCAATCATATGTATGAAAATAAAGTGTATGTGAATTTATAAAATCTTGAGATGACTCATGATTGGTGTAGGAGCTTAGATAGGTTAGAAATAACAGTGGTTGACTATATGTAGAGAAAAGGAAGATTTGCTTGAGTGTGTTTTAGTATATTTCTAACTTATGACTTTTGAATGATTTCCAACCCTTATAAATTAACTTTGAATGGGATTTTATATGGAAACTAGTGATCCTGGGTTAGATGAACTCGCATTAGGCTGACAAGGGAAAAGATAAGGACTCAAGAAAATTTGACCATTTGAGGCTATTGTGGACTTGGACAATAGCACTTGAAAGTGGACACATTGGGTCCCAGTGCTATAGTCCAACTTATGACACTATTTTCTAGGGGGAAAGGGACCCTAAGGGATAGATTTGTGCCTGGATAAGAGTACAATACAATATGGGCTGAATATAGAAGGCTTCAAATGACTGAGAAATAGTGAAAATATGCCTAAGTGGGTTATGTAAGTGAGTAGGAGAGACTTATGGTTTGGGTGTTAAAATTCATGCTCAAGTTGTATAAATTTCATTTTATTATTACTACACACATATATATAATTGTGTGTACACACATATATATACATGTGTGTGTATATACCAAACTAATCACATTTATGGTTCCCATGGTTTGGATGAAAAAAAATTGTTACTAGAGGAGGTCAATAGGGTTTAGGGGATTCATAATCAAGGCTAATTAAAAAATTAATTATTAATTCCTTATATCAATATTTTTTCAACCCCTATAATTATAAATAAAATTTATCTTCACCAAGAGGACTACATCATCATCATCATCATCATCATCATCATCATCATCATCATCATCATTATGATTATTATTATTATTATTATGATTATTATTATTGTTGTTGTTGTTGTTGTTGTTGTTGTTGTTGTTGTTGTTGTTGTTGTTGTTGTTGTTGTTGTTGTTGTTGTTGTTGTTGTTGTTGTTGTTGTTGTTGTTGTTATTTTTGTTGTTGTTGTTGTTGTTGTTGTTGTTGTTGTTGTTATTGTTATTTTTATCAGCACTAAGATGAGTGGGTTCAAAAACTTACCTTACATTACCTCTAAACCCCTTTGTGTGCATGTTCATAGGGAAAATCCATGCTTGTAGTTTTCTTCCTGAGTGTTTTGATGGAAAATTTTTGGGAATGGAGACCATGAGTTAAAAAAGGGGTGATAATTGGATGCTTATATAGACACTTTATTTCTAGTCAATATAACATCTCATACTCTAGAATTAGAACCATTCCAATTTCCACCCTTTATTTTAAGTTTTACCCTCACCTAATTCTCCTTGCTAACTTAATATTATTTCACTAAATTTAAGGATAAATTATTATCTTTGAAAATTTATTTATAATGGAAGATGTGAGTTCAATATGAATTATCTAATTTGATTGACTTATTTTTGTAAGTTTAACTAAGTAATTTGGAAAGTTTTTAAAACTGATGGTGCATATTTACTCCCTACATATATGACCAAAATTTAAAGATTTATGTGGTACATGTACTCCATATATTTATATGGACATTAATTTTTGTCCCTACTTGAAAATATTAGTGATGAACATCAATTTTAAATTAGAAAATCTTGGTGAGGCTCCTATGTTAACATTTATTTAAAACTTGAAGAAAAAAACCCATTTGTTTAAGAACATATGGTAATCTAGGGGCCACTAGATTACCATATGTTTAAAATCATATGGGAACCTGGTAGCCACTAAGTTTCCATTTGTTTGATTATAAATTTTACATTTAAATAGTTACTATCCTTCCTACACCAATTATGTTCTCTGGGCTGAAATCATTTTGTAAATCATCAGATGTCCCAACTTTATTTTATTAATTGGATTCTCAAACGTGTGGAGATAGATGGGCATGGAACACTTAATCTTATTTTCCCACTTTTATTCATCCTTGAATGCAACTAATTTATTCTAGGTTAGTCTAATTAAAAATAACCAAAACTATAAATTAAAAAATGAAATAACAAATACTAATACAATTTCTCCCTCAATAGAAATTCCCATGCTAGAATAATTATTTTGTATGCATGCCTTATCAAAGGGTTTAACACAAATTCTAGGATTAGCCTTAAAAATTTAGGTTGTATTAAGTGCCCACTTAGTGGCTATTAGACTTGTAAGTAGATTATTTATAAAATTAAAATATTTAATTCACTTGAACCATGTTTATTTATATGAATTCCATTTAATATGAGTGCAATTAGCTAGATATCTCAAAATGGGTCATGTAAACTAGTTTGCATAATGATCTGGTTAAATAAAATAAAAAATACATTTGAAAAGATATTTGGGATTTTTCCTAAAATACTGATAGTAGAGACATCCAAATATTTCATACCACTATAGTAATTAAATATTCTAGGGAATCCTACATCATGGTGTTTAGCATTCAACACTTTTACATCATCATTCTATCATCAATAAATCCCAAAAAAATATGAATCTGATGTTATTCCAAAATTTCCATGTGAAAATGGATTGGTTGGGAATTCAAACTATTAATTTTTATTATTAAATAATATGACATTATCTTTTAAAATATATGGGTTAGTGGTGACCCTATGGTAATTAATTGACCATACCAAAAATACCTTCTAAATAAAACTAAATTCAACATGTTAACTTTTCCCATGGATTTGCTTTGATTGGCTTTGATGCACTTCAATTATTCAAAATGGGTTTATTTATCCTCTATATCAGTCTCCTCTCCTTCCCTAAAAATTTCCATGGATTTTGTCACCACCAACTTGACTAAAATTATTTTAGTTATTACTATTCCTTTAGCAATGAAATGAATGGTTTAAGAAATCTAAATTATTTCATCTAAAGAATTTATTTTATGTGCACTTTCACAAGGAAAATACATTCTTGTTATTTTCTTTAGTGTGTATGCGGAGTTAATTGGATAATGTTTACCTTGAATAAAAAAGAGAGTGAGAATTGGATGCTTATGTAGACTCTACTTTTCTAGTCAACACAACATTATGCCTTGACCATTCTTATCTCCCATTTCCAATTTCCACCCTTTATTTTATTTACACTCTCTTAATTCTCCCTACTAACTTAATATTATTCTAATAAATTTAAGGAGAGAGATATTATGTTTGAAAAATAATTTAAATAAAATATTTGAGTTCAATATAAATAGTTTGATTTAGTTGGCTTGTTTTTATAAGTCTAACTAAGTAGAGCCTATCAAAAGTTTTCAAAATTGGTGGCAAATATTGTCTTTATATACAAGGACAAATTTATAATGTTGATATGTTATATACCCCATTTATTATATAAACATGATTTTTTTCCTAGATTGTAAATTTTGGTGATAAATATCAATTTAAATTTATAAATATGGGATTGATGCTCTCTTAAAATTTTAGGCTCTTCACACTGAAAATTAGAATTATCTGTTAAATAAATTTGTGTGCCCAAATATTTTAAATTAAATTACTTTTACTTAATTAATGTCCACTATCTCTCTCACTTATACTTAATTCTTTTCTAAAATAAACTCTAATCACATTAACATATACACTAAAATTTTATTTTGCACATAATTGATCATACCTGAAATACCTCAAATGACACCTAATAAGATAGGCTTATTTTCTCTTGTCTTAAATTGGTTTGGATTATCCTCACTACATGTCATTTATTACAATTAAAATTCAAAATGGAGTTAATTATTCCATAAATTAGTCTTTACTCCTATCCTAAAAATTTCCACAACATTCCTTACCACCAACATGACTAATTTTTATGTTTTATCATCATAATCATCATCATCATCATCAGTAGCAGTAGTAGCAGTAGTAGGATTAATAATGATATGTGTGGGTTAAAAAATGTATCTTATTTTATATGTAGACTAATTTTCAAGATTAATCCATGTTTTTTATTTTTCTCCTCAATGTGTTAGTGGATTCTATCAGGGAATGGATACAATGAAGAAAAAATAGATATGAGAAGTCCAAACCATTTTAATCAAGTCCATAATGATGAGAGTTGAACTATTATTCATTTATAAACATGTGAGGCTTCAAAATATAATAATAATTAAAATTAAAATTATTAAACGCCCTTGGTTAGTGAAGAGACACCTATTCCACCTTTTTTCCAATCATCACCCTAGAAAATATATCTCAATCTTCCCATCGCTACAGCTAAAAATGTCAATAATTATTTCCATTGATATCACAACCCTTGTAAGGGGATTTAGACCAATTCATACTTGCCATTAAAGATTCCAATAATATATAAATTTTAAATGTATTATGAGGGATTATAAAACATATAATAAAAATGGATGGCCTTGAGTCAAGTAATATTCACCTCAAAAACCAAACCTCCATTCTTCCTCATCATTTTCTCTTCATCAAAAAAATGGGAACCTAAAGGTCTTCCTCTTCTTTTCCTCTTAATAAAAATATGTGAACCTAATGTCCATTGGGTTCCAAGTTGTTTAAAAATCTTAAATAAAAATATGAACCTAATGGCCACTAGACTGTCTTTTTTTTTAAACTCTATAATAAATATGGGAACCTAGTAGGCACTATGTTCCTATTTATTTAAAAAGGAATATGATAACCTAGAGGCCACTAGATTCCCATTTTATTAAAATTATATGGTACGTAATGGCCATTAGGTTCACATTTTCTTGAAATAATATAGGAACTTAACAACTGTTAGGTTCTTATTTATTTTAAATAATAGGGAAGCTAGCAATTATTAGGTTCCCATTCATTTAAAGCCTTAAAAAATAAATAGGAACCTAGAAACCACAAGGTTTCCATTTATTTAAAAACATATGGGAATTTAGTCATCACTAAATTCCCATTCATTTATTAAAAAAACTAAAACAAAAATGGGAAGCTATAATATATTAGGTTTCCATTTGTTTAAAAAAATATGGAATTCTAGTAGATGATAGAATCCCATTCATTCAAAAATGTATGGTAACCTATGGCCACTATGTTTCCATTTGTTTGATTACAAATTATACATTTAGTTGTAAACATACTTTAGTAATGATTTTTTTTGAAATATTTATGAATGTTTCATTGATGATTGATTCTCATAACTTATCCCTTATTATAATAAAGAATTAAATTATAAGTAAATAACCCAAAACATGCTGACAAATGAATGTGTGGGATGCATAACATATGAATATTTATTGTATGACATTATTGAATCTAAAATATGTTTTGTTTAGTTTCCCAACACTATATAATATATTTTTTGTTTAATTTTCAAATACTTTGTAATATACATCCATAAATGAAAGTATTAATTTCATTTGTAGCTTAAGTGTTGTCTCCACTTTCATTAGAATGAAGAAAGCTTTATTATTTATTCATCTAATATCTATGGGCTTACAAATTTAAGTTGCATTTAGATGTATGCTTGAATTCCATATCTTAATATTTGAATTAAATTTAAAATTTATATCTTAATTAATTAATCTTAACCATTAATACAAATTAGGGTAAAAAAATATTGGTGAATCCATACACATCAAACAATAAAAAACCCTAGGTTTTCCTTTAAGGTTTCATCATTACAAGGTTTCATATTTTTTTCTTAGGGTTTTAAATTTTATCTCTCTACATACATAAAAATATATTCATATTTTTTGTCCTAGGGTCTCATTGATTTGATTTTTTATTTCTATACATAAAATATGTTTTCACCTTTTTCCCTAGCCTCCTACATACTTTCATGATCCCATCAAAGAATGAAAGTTCCCTTGCACCTATAAGACATAATGCTAGATTAATTTTGACCCATATAGAGAATAATTATATTCCTATTACTTCAACTAAAATAGATAAAAGGAATTTTTCTTCTTGTTTTGATGATGTAATTATTCGTGAATATGTCCAAACAAATGATTATGTTGATATGCATCCATTGGAACATGATAATCAAGATAATAATTTTGAAAACAATGATCAAGATATTTATGAATGCCTAGATAAAATTTATCCCAAATAAATTCAAGGATTATATCTTGACCAAGTTAAAATCTTATCCAATTTTCATGAAGGACTCCTTCAATGTCTTGAATATGTGGATAGAGTTGTCCAATTGATACTATCATCTAAGGTCCCACGCCAAGTTAATTTAGTCACATATCAAGTACCTAAAAAATATCCCTTTACCATTATTATATAATACTTCTAAGCTATTACTTATACATCAGATCTCGAGAGCACTAATACTAGTACAATCCCTATACCTACACCTCCAGTGACCTGTGCAACATCCACCCAAGTTTTGGGGAAAACATGAGGTCTTCAATATATTTAAATAATTATTCATATGTGGATTTCATTTACCCCTCCCATGATGTATATCCACATTCCATCACCAACCTTTCCTAATGTACATTCCTTGAGTAGACTATTATAGATCTGTATGCCAAGATGGTGTAGCTAGAACAAGGTGCCTCAAGAGCTAGTAATTCCACGTATTTTCATGATTTGCTCCATAATCCATTATATCTTGAGATAAAAAACTAACCTTTAACAACATAATTTTTATATCCCATTATATGGAGGTAAATATGATCTAGAGTAAAAACTTACATCATTCCATGCTAGATGTTTGGACTATGCATACAATGATAAGTTATTTACAATAATACTAAATTATTAGGCATTTTTATGGTTACATGATCTCCATATTTAATCTATAAGATAATTAAAATTCTTGTCTAACAAATTCCTATTAAAATTTTCCATTAAAATTGATGTGGAATTATTATATGCATAAATTTCTAAGCTTAAGCACAAGTCCAATTAACCAATCAATGACTATATACTTTTATACAATATCATACTGTATAAGATGACCAATGTCATGGATGAAAATGAATTAAAATATATATTCAAAGTATTTTTCTACATTGACTCTATGAGTTAATAATATTCAATAGATTCAAATCATTTAATGAGTTGTGTCATAAAGTGAGGGATAGAGAAGTTATCAAAATAGACTAGTAGGCAGTCTTATGGTAGAGTGAGCACACAAGTATTCTACAATAATAAGGACCCTTCTTGTATTCAAAAACATGCAAAAAGATGTCAAATAATTTATTTTTGTATTAGACTACCTTGCTTACCAATTATCTACTCTACTCAATTACAATAGATTGATATCAGAGCTTTAGGTTCTGGTAATGATCATTAGGTTATCTATTGATTTCTATTTTGTATTATTTTAAGAGGAATTTTTGTATTAATATGACATTTTTTCACATAAATTATTATGCTTAAGGGGGGTGTTGGTGTAGAATATTAACTATTCCATTTAATTATTAAATGGATAATTCCTACAAGGTGTGATAAGAGGCTAAGTGGGTGAAAGGGTGAGTTCTAGCTATATTTCCACCTTGATTTCAATTGAGTGCCACTATGAGTTCTCATATGAGTTTCATAGTGAGTTACACTTAGTCCCATAGAGATTTCTCCTATGAGATAACTCCCCCTACTCCTTTATATTCCTCTTCACTATGATATTGTAATAGAGTAGATATTGATAAGCAAGGTAGTTTAATACATGAGGAAATTATTTCACATCTTATTGTTCATTTCTAAAAATCAATGACCCTAATTTTATTTAGAAATGAATAAGAAGATGTGAAATAATTTCCTAATGTATTAAACTACCTTGCTTACCAATATCGACTCTATTACAATATCTTGGTGAATAAGAATATAAAGGAGTAGGGAGAGTTAACTCATAAGATAAGTCTCTAAGGGATTGATTGTAACTCACTATAAAACTCATAGGATAACTCACAGTGGTACTTAGTTGAAAACCATGTGGAACTCTAGCTGGAACTCACCCTCTCACCCACTTAACCTCTTATCACACCTAGGTAAGATGAAGATACATGTGTAAGAATTATTCATTTAATAATTAATATTCTACACCAAAACCCCCCTTAAGTAAAGATTAGGTGGGTAGAAAATAAAATATGGGTCCTAGTAACATAGCCCAATGAGGTACCCACATATAATGTAACTATCAATAAGTGGAGTAAAAAGGATAAAACCCAGTGGGAAAAACCTCCTCCCCCTGAAATAGAGACAAAAAAAGAAGGTCAGACTAGAAAGTCTACTCTAACACCACCCTTGAAGCATAGCTTAGGTGGTATGGAAAATTGGGTCCTAGCAACAAGTCCTCATGAGGTACCCAAGTACATAATGATGATCCTAATATCCTATAAAATATGAAGGATATGTGCCTCCATAAAGAAGAGAGAGAAGTTATACACATAATGTCACATGATGAATGTTGTAGTAGGTCCCTCTATAACAAATGTTGTCTCTTCCTTTTGGAAGAAATAAACCATGACCTATCAAACTATTAAATTCCCACTCAAGTAAAATGTAGATAGGAATCATGATGTAGATCTCTATAAAATGCCCAAATGTCTCCTTGCTAATGCTCAAATGTGCTAAATTCTAATAAAATATCATAGGACTAACTATAGAATATGGAAATGAAGAATCATACAATGAAGGGGATAAAAAAGAGAAGATAAACATGGAATATTCACTAAATGAATGTCCATGGGAAGAGGAAAGTAAATCTCAACAACCATCAAAACTAAAGACTGATCTACAAATGATGCACTGAGATATGCAAGATGAATGTCCATAAGATTATATGAGTCATCAATACTCTCAATGTGTATACTCTCATTAAAATCAGTAAAGTCCTCCAAAATTCAAGTCTATCAAGGCTCTCAAAAATAACAATCTACACATGAACAAATGTAGAATCTACAATAACACAACTAAAATCTAGCATAATCTCATCCTGTAGTGGGACATAAATATAAATAAGAACACTATCCACTATGGATGTATCATCACAAGAAATAAAATCATGAGGAGAGAGTATAAAAGTCTCAAAAGAGATAATAGGAAGTGAAGGAGGCATGACATAAATCTCATGAGGATCACCAAAAAGACTCTATGATGTACTCTAAACAACGCATGGACACTATATATTCCAAATGTCAATGAATATTCATGGAAACATGTAGTAACAAAGTGTAAAAAATATTGTCATAAGTATTATCCCACTTATCAAATCGAACAAGATAATTGAGTGAAAGAATCTATCCATATAGGAATGGAATATGATTATTGTGTGTGAGCAAGTATTCCATATAAACATGCCACAAAGCATAATTATCCTTTCCAATAAGGATCACTAGAGATGAAATAATTCTAATCATCTAGAGTCTCTCAAATAGGGTTGACATGACTAAGAGAAGATACTAAAGAAGTACATAAAATACTCTATAATGAACCCCTAAAGCACACTCATGAATGGGATGTCAAACATAGCTAAGAATGCATCCAAGTGAGAAATTATTTCTAGAGCAGGTAAAAAATGGTGCACACTCTAGAGATAGACTTCAAACTAGGCTTAAAATGAGTCCATACAAATGTGAGAAATCAATTCACAAAGTACACTACAAAAAGTAGTAGGGCCTATAAAACCCCCTGACTATGGCACTTTATAACTTTAGTTCATTTTACAAAAACAATTATACCAATGTATGGGAAATTTAAAAATATGAACTTTTGCAAAAGACAATGCTCAATTTTGAGTTACCAATCAAAATTTATAACATAACACATTTCTCATAAATGAGGCCTATTTAATCAAATTACACTTAAATCTTAAATGTACAACAGGTTCAAATACCAACTATTCCATGAAACCATTACACATAAATTTTAAATGCATGATAGGTTCAAATACTAACTATGTTGGGTAACCACTCATTGGAATTGACACAAAACCACAGACCTCCTTACATCAACAAAAGTCAAAAAACACTTAGCCCAAACACCCCTACATGTACTTTTTATGAAAAGGTATCTTAGAAGGAGTTTTAATTTAAAAATTACAAAGCTATTTAAATAAAATTAAAAACATGCTATTCTTTTTAATTATTTTAGGGCATATTTTAGGTTTTGGATTATTTAGCAAGGAGAAATTAGGTTAGTATGATGCTACCAAGGAGAGGAATTACAGCAGGGTTTGATCAACCAAAAATGGATTAAATACCATAATGGAGGAAATTTTGCCTATAGATGGAGGGAACCAATGTTAAAGGTATCAATGAGCTTGATTTTGTAAATTAAACTTTAGATTTCCATGAGATATCTTTAGATAGTGATAAGTTGGGCAACGTCAGTGGATCAATGTTGGCAAAGTGAGAAATCATTACTTCTTGCTACCCATGAAGATCAACCTCTTCCATAGCTTCTAAAGAGATTCTCTACATCACTATCCAGAGGAATAAAGGAACATTATCATCCACCTGGAGGAATATTGAAGACTGGATCTAGGTGAGAAAGGATGACCAATGACTCTTGAGAAGGCTCAAATAGTAGTTTATGGGTAAGGCAATGGTGTTAGGAGTGTCTTGAGTGGTTCTTGGTAGACTGATTTAGTTTTTAATCTACTATCTTAGCTGAAATTCCTATTCACAGCCAAATTAATCAATTGAAGCCTAATAAATGACATGTTTTAAGTTCAATCCATAGTTGCAACACATGAGGAGATATTTTTATGCATCATACCAGGTCAGATTGAGTGTCAACATGCTATGGTGGGTAGTAAAGAGTAAAACGCTTGATGGATCTCTAAGTAATAAGGATATCTTGGTCTAAAAATTGAATAGATAAATCTTCTCTAGACCTCAAAAAATCATTGCATGACATGACATGAATCAAATCTATGAGTTTTACCTCAGCTTGTTCACTATTATCTACATCATTATCATTTTCTTGTGCTTCTCTCCTCAGCAAGTAATGCATTTCTGATGTAGGTGTGAGGCCATAGATCAAGCTTCAAATGGTAGTGGTATTTATCTAGATCACTAGAATATCTTAGTATAGCTGAGTATATTAGGATGGATTATAAGAGTACTTTCAAACTCCACATAGTAGAACATCCATGCGGTCCATGTTAGAACCAATATGTAAATCATGATAGAACCAACATGAAAATAGTTTGGCATTAGACTATGAATTTAGTGCAAGATAGTTGATTGAAAACTAATGTGGAGTGGCTTATCTAAGTTGAATATCATAAATCTACACCAATAGAATTATAATCCCAATGTAATTTACATGTAAAATTACTAAAGCGAGTAATATGCAAATTCTTGAAGTGTAGAAAAAATATCATAATAGGCTAGTATGTGATCTTTTCGTAGAGTGAGCACACAAATAATTCTAAAAATCAATGATCTTGATTCTATTAAAAAATGAATAAGAAGATGTGGAACAATAGCCTAATGTATTAAATTTTCTTTCTTACCAATATCTACTCTATTATAATATCCTAGTGAAGAGGAATATAAAGAAGTAAGGGGAGTTAACTCTCAGGATAACTCTTCTTAGGACTGAGTGTAACTCACTATGGAACTCATAGGAGCTCTCATAGTGACACTTAGTTAAACTCTAGGTGGAACTCTATTTGGAACTCACCCTCTCACCCACTTAACCTCTTATCACACCTAAGTAAGCTAAATATACACATGTAAGAATTATTCATTTAATAAGTATATAGAATAATTAATATCCTACACCAACAACCCCACTTCAGCATAGCTTAGGTGGGGAAAAAAATATTGGTCATAGAAACATAGCCTGATGAGGTACCCATGTACAATCCAACTCTCAATAAGTGGAGTAAAAGCAGAAAACCTAGTGGGAAAAACCTCCCCCCTCCCCTGAAAGAGAGCCAAATAAAATAAGGTAGGAATAGAAATCCCACTCCAACAACCCCCCATTAAGCATAGCTTAGGTGGGTTTGAAAATCAGGTCCCAACAACAAAGCCTAATAAGGTACCTAAGTACATAATGATGATCCTAATATCCTACAAAATATGAAGGATGTGTGCCTCCACAAAGAAGAAAAAGAAGTCATGCATAGAATGTCATATGATGAATGTTATATTAATTATCTATGTAATAAATTTTATCTCTTCCTTTTGAAATAAAGAAACCTTGAGCTATCAAACTACTGAATTCCCATTCAAGTGGAATGTATATAGGAATCATGATGTAGATCTCTAGAAAATGCTTAAATGTCTCCCTACTAATGCTTGAATGAGCCAAAGTTTGAAATATCATAAGACTAATTGTAGAAGATGGAAATGAAGAAGCATACAATGAAGGGGAGAAAGTATCTAGAAAATAAGATAGACATGGAACATTCACTGAAGGAATGTTTATGGGAAGAGGAGAGTAAAGCTGAACAACTATCAAAACTAAAGACTAGTCTACAAATGAAACATTCAGATCTACAAGATGAATGTCCATAGGAACATATGAGTTTTCAATACTCTCACTAAAATTATTAAAGTCCTCATAAATTCAATTTTTTGAAGGCTCTAAAAAATCAACAATTTGCATATGAACAGATGTAGAATCTACAATGAGATAACTAAGGTCTAGCAGACTCTCATCTTGTAGTGGGGGATCAATAGAAGGAATAACACTATCCATTATGGATGTATCATCACAAGAAATAAAATAATGAGGAGAGAGTACAAAAGTCTTAGAAGAGACAATAGGAAGTGAAGGAGGTGTGACATAAATCTCAATAGGATCATCAAAAAGACTTTATGGTATGATCCAAATAGTGCATGGACACTTTGTATATTGCAAATGACAATGAAGATCCATGAAAACATGTAGTAATAGACTTTAAAAAACCTTATCACAAGTATTATCCCTCTTATCAAACTAAACAGGACTAGTGGGTGTAGGAATATATCCATATAAGAATGGAATATGATTCTTGTGTGTGAACAAGTGTTCCATGTAAGCACACCATGAAGCATAACGATCCTTTCAAAGAAGGATCACTAGAGATGAAACACCTCTCCTCATTTGGAGTCTCTCAAATGGGGTGGAAATTACTAAGAAAAGACACTAGGGAAGTACACAAATCACTCTACAACGAACCCATGAAACATGCTCATGAATGGGTCATTAGACATAGCCAAGAATGCATCCAAGTGAGAAATTAGTGATAGAGTGGGTAAATAATTGTGCACACTCTAGAGATGGACTTTGGACTAGGTTGAAAATGAGTCCATACAAATGAGAGCACTCAGTGCAAGAACTAGACTACAAAAAGTAGTAGGGCCCATAACCTCGCTAAATATGGTACTTTATAACTTTAGTGAATTTTACAAAATAAAGTATACCAATGCGTGGGAAATTAAAAAACATGAACTTTTGCAAAAGATAGCTTTCAATTTTGAGCTACTGATTAAAATTTATAACACAACACATTTCCCATAAATGAGGCCTATTTAATTAAATTGCACTTAAAGTTCAAATGCATTACAGGTTCAAATACTAACTATGTCGTGTAACTATTACATTTAAATTTCAAATACATGACATGTTTAAATACCAACTATTTCATATAACCACTCGTTAAAATCAACATGAAACCCCTAAATTCCTTACATCAACAAAAGTCAAAAAACACCTGGCCTAATCACCCCTACATGTACCTTTTCTAAAAATTCCTCTTGGAAGGGGTTTTAATTTTAAAATTACAAAGATATTTAAATAAAATTAAAAACATGCTATTCTTTTTAATTCTTTAAGGGCATATTTTAGGTTTTGGACTTTTTAGTAAGGAGAAAATAGGCTAGTATGGCACCACCAAGAAGAGGAATTATAACAAGTTTTGATAAACTAAAAAATGGACTGAACAACACAATGGAGGAAATGTTTCTTGTGTTTGTAGGTCACCAATGATATAGGTGTTAATAACCCTACTTCTATAAAACAAACTTCACATTCTCCATGAGATAACTTTAGACAGTGATAGGTTGAGTAATATCAGTAGATCAACACTGGCAGAGCTAGAAATTATTAACTCCTACTGTGGAGACCTCATGATGTATTTATCTCAATTGACCATGAAAATAAACCTCTTCCATAGCCTCAAAAGAGATTTTCCACACTGTTATTTGTGAGGAGGAAATGAACACTAGCAGCCACCTAGAGGAAGACTAATAATTGGATTCAAACAAGAGAGGATGACCAATGACTCTTCAGTAGGCTCAAATAGTAGTTCATGGGAAAGACAATGGTGTTAGGATTGTTTTGAGTAGTTCTTGGTAGATTTAAATAGTTTTTAATCCTCTATCTTATCTCAAATACCTATTCATAGCTAGAGTAATTAATCAAAGCTTAACAAATGACATGTTTTAGGTTTAATCCATAACTACAACACATAAGGAGACATTTTTGTGTATTGTATTAGGTCAAATTTAATGTCAACAAGCTATGGTGAGAAGTAGAGTGTCAAATGATCAATGGAAGTCCAAGCAAGAAGGAGATCTTCGTTTGAAACTTGAATAGAGAAATCTTCATATGACCTCAAAAAATCATGGCATGGCTTGACATGCATCAAATCGATGAGGTCTCACCTCAGCTTGTTCACTACTATCTACCTCATTAGCTCTTCCTGATGCTTCTTTCCTCAACAAGTAATGTACGTCTAATGCAGGTGTAAGGCCATGGATCAAGATTCAAATGGTAGTAGTATTTATCTAGATTAATAGAAGATCTGAGCATAGCCAAGTAGATTAGGATCATAGCTGAGTAGATTGGGATGAATTATAAGATCATTTCCAAACTCTACATAGTAGAAAATCCATGTAGTTCATGTTAAGACCAACATTAAAATCATGATAGAGCCAATATGCAAATTGCTATGCATTAGACTATGTTGTCAGTACAAGATAGTTGGTTGAACACCAATGTGGAGTAGCTTATCTAAGTTAAATATCATAGATCTACACCAAAAAACTTATACAACCAATGTAATTTACATGCAAAAATCCAAAGCAAGTAATATGCAAATTCTTGATTTACAAAAAAAATGTCATAATAGGCCAGTGGGTGATCTTCTGGTAGAGTGAGCACATAAAAAAATCTAAAAATAAATGACCTTACTTATATTAAAAAATGAACAAGAATATGTGCAACAATTTCCTGATGTATTAAATTTCCTTGCTTACCAATATTTCCTCTATTAAAATATCTTAGTGAAGAGGAATATATAGGAGTAGGGGGAGTTGACTCATAGGAGAACTCTTTATGGGACTGAGTGTAACTCACTATGGAACTCATAGGAGAACCCATAATGCCACTCAGTTGAACTCTACTTGTAACTCACCCTCTCACCCACTTAACCTCTTATCATTCATAAGTAAGTTAAAGCTACATGTGTAAGAACTATCATTTAATAAGTAAATCAAATAATTAATATCTTATACCAATGGAATTCATGTTAATTGATTTTAACAAAATTATGTATACATCAACTCTTAAGACTAATTCAATAATGAATTTTCAAATCAAAATGTGTTTTAAGATCAAACCAAATGATAACAATAATGAAGTGAATATTATAGTCAATGGAGTGTCATAACCTAGAAACTAGTTACAATTGATAGCTCCACCAAAGAGATAGTTTTAAAAATTACCATCACGTGTTCATGTGCTAATTAATAAGTTACTCAAGTGCAAACTTATCAAACCCCTTCCTCCAAAATAGATTGATCCAAATTTCCTATACGAAATAACTATGAAGGTAATGGATATTGTTATTATCATCATATTGTGAGGCATTCAAAAAATAGATGTTTTAAGATAAGACATAATATACATGAAAAAATCATCAATTCAAGTATTTATATTAATTAATCTAGACCATAACACAATGGAAATAAAAAATTGAATATATTTAGTGATCAATATCATAAACATGAAATAATAAAAACCAAGGACACTTTAAAGGTACATTATGCATAGAACATTCATCATCCACTAGTGACATGATAATTTGTTAGATAATATTATTGGTATACTTAGTGATATTTCACCCAAATGACCCATTATCACATTTAATGAAAATTATATCGTTGTTGATGATAAACATTTTCATGCAGTGTTCATATAAGTTACATCGATGAATAACCCATACACACATTTATGATTGAAAATGGTTCAAGTGAGAACATTTTCACTATGACACTTCACTCCTTTATTTATGCATTAAAATATTTATAATATATTTACAAATTATTTTAAGGAATCTATAGATAGAAACACACTACTTTGGGATGCATAATATTTCCTCTTCAAGTGGGCTTATCCATATTAGCCACACTTTTCATGGTTCCATAGAGTAATGGAGTCTTTGATATGTTTTTAGGATGCCCTTGGATGTAAATAATTAATGGATACTCTTCCACACTACACTAATGCCTAAATTACATACACTAAAATAGAGTAGTCATAGTTCTAGGTATACAATATGAGTATCCTCTATAGCTAGCGACATCTCCTCTTCCACCTTAAAAACTACCATAATTGGTTAATACACATATTTAAGAGCATTATTTATATTTATTCGATACAACTATTTGGGTTCATTATACATATATGGTATATACGCCTATTCATGATCATCACATAGAGTTGATTATTACACATATAATAGAATCCATATATATAATGATCTATTCACTGTCAATCACATTAAAGAATTACTCAAAGACCACATAGGATACCATCTCCTTTAGTATATACTCATTTATCACCATGAGAATTTAAAAAAAATCCACATCAAAAACAAGTAATGGGACACCCTCTTATTATACAATAGACCCCACAAAGTCCTCAACCATCTAGGGTTACTCATCATACAATAGAGGACTCCTCCACCATATGATATAGGAACTTACCATGACCCTTCCATTGATAATATCATTGGTTAGATTCAAATAATTCCAAATATTATAAAAATACAAATAATTCAAATAATCAAAAAATATAAAAACATTCAAATATTACAAAAATCCAAAATCAGAACCTAAGCATGACATAATTTCTAGATTACATTATTTGAATATGTTATTTATCACATATTTAATATATGACATATTTATTTTCATACACACATGCATTTCATGATATATGAGTGTTATGTATGACATATGGGTTACACATAGACATATATATGTTGGCCTTCCCTCTAACCAATGGCCATGCAAATATTAAAGGCATCTTATTTCATAGGTTTCCCTTTTATAGGTTATATATTTCCATGACCTTTTTAACATGTTGAGATATCCATATTTATTACGCATGTCTTGATAGTTAATCATATATTATAAAATGATAAATATATATATGGCATTATACTATGATGTGACATTTATACATATGGATGGTGTAGAGTAGTTTATTTATTTTATGCTCTATTGATATTGTTACTATATTGCTTGATAGGTTACATTTTACTTGACTATTGTGTTTGGCCCCTAGGCTTTACTTGATGTGACATCCTTGATATCCCTTTTTCATGGCATTTTTATGTCCTCATGCATGTGGCCCTTGGATTTTTTAAATGACATATCTATATTGATTGTATTTGGCATGTAGCCTTATGTGTGACACTAACACTTGTGTTCACAAAGCTTATTAAGATTCAGTAGTACCATGATATACGTCATGGACTCCTGCTATGTAGTCTTATTCATATATCCTTATTTTACATGCCTTGCTAATACATCTATCTATACATTACCCTTGCATGCCCTAAATTACATATGATACATGCATGCCTCGATTGACATATACACTAGTGTTATGACATATTATCCACATGTCTAGATGATGTTATATTTATACATGACATGACATAATTGACTCTTAATTTGATATGAGTGACTCATAAAGTATATCCCTCATCTTAAAATAGGGGCATTACAGTGAGCTTATCATAAAGACATAAGACTCCATCAGAAAAAAATCATATTAGAGTATAAATTTAAAAGATTGATATATATTAAATGATTTAGATACATGACATATATTGGCACATTGATACAAACTGTAGAGGCATATTTATTGCATATGTATTCATTTTATATACACTTGAGCATAAATTATTACACACTTGGATGCATATGCACAATATTTTATAGGAATAGAAATTGTAGGTCTCATTTACACATAAATTTCAGATATATGTTCTAAAAGTAAGCATATAGATAAAATTCATTCTATATCTAATGACACTTATTCATGGGGCATGACACAAGTTCATGGACATACACAACATAATTTATATTTAAATGTAAAATGGTTATCATTCCACTTCACACTTATCAGATATGATATTATGAATGGGGTATGAACATGTTTCATTCTCTTTAGATCATAAATTATATTTTACAATGAGAAAAACTACACAATCAAACTTTCATTCATCATGGAAGCATGAAAATTATTCATTACCATTCAATTATGGTTATTGTTTACATAGATCGAACATGAGAAAAAAATTAAAATTATATATATATATATATATATATATATATATATATATCATCTATAATGGTTGATTCACTTTATTTGAATGAACTTGGAGCCATGGTTCTCTCATTTATTTGTGAAGATATTTGGATTAATACATTGCATAATTTTCACCACATTCATGAGGATTGGAACATGTCTTCCCAACCCAAAATCTTATATAGGTACTCAAAATTTAATTCATGATCATCCCAACTCTTTATGTGCTTAAATAACAAATCATAATTTCTCCTATGCTTCAACAAAGAAGCATCATCTCCAACAAGTTGTAAGTCCAACATGTTTTCAACAACATAGAGTTGTACTATAACCCTTGTTATTTTAATATATGGATATTGACTACAAATGATTGAAGGTTATGCTATTGAGTGGCTTACATAATTAGAGTTTCATACTAAAGACAAAGTGTGTTGTACCCACTCAAGTACATTTTATCCTTTTTCTCTAGTGAATTACATTACTATAATAAAAGGGACAAATTTGTAAATACTAAAATCTAGTTCTTTATACTTACAATGGCAAGTTTGACACATATTTACCACACATTACTTTATCACTCAAACAAGGTCATAATCCACCAGTCTCACACATTTGTATGTTATCTTATGAGTCAACCCTTTCATTATATTATTACACACATACAAGAACTTCACTCTTTATTTTAAACATATTAAATATCCTACATAGACATCTCTAGACTCTTAGTTTAGTCTGCCTGTACATGGGTTAGTTCTATCAAATTTGGTTAGTATCACTAGTTGATACTAACCTAATCTAGTTGGTACCAATCCTCTCTTGAAAATATCTAGTTTTAAAAATCAAACCTATCCTTAAGGTAATCCCATTATCCTAGCATGTCATTGGTGTGAGAAAATGTTTAATTGGATCAATATATAAAAAAAGTAATCTCTCATTCAAAATGGACTTAGAACTAATCTATTATAAATATATACACTACTTCACATTGAAAAAATATGCCATAATATTCTAAAATAAAAAAACTTATCACTAGGATCAATAATAAGACATTTTTTAAGAAGTTTTAATCAAAGTCAAAGCAATCATTTTCAAGTATCAAAGCCACATCACTAGCTTCAAACATATTTCAAGGGATCACAATTACATAATTACGCCAGATGGGATAACTACGTGTGGATTTATTTCCATCCTCTAACTATCAAATACATAGGCAATAATCCATCATAAGATAGGCTTGATTTGGTTTAGCTCATCCCATTACACTTTCCCTCATTTTTAAAGTTTATATCCCTCATAATCACACCTAGGGTTTTGTTATCAAGTATATTTTTCACCCATTTTTTGATGTAGTAAGAGTATCATGAGTTGTAATATGTGGAAAATCTAATGACTCAATGGGATCACCTCTAAGTTGTGAAACCTTAGAAAATTGAGGTGAACCTTTGAATAAGGTCAGCTTCCTTTCATTAAGTTTAGTGCAACTGATATATGACTATTTCACCTTTAACTACAACTTTATTAGTGATCTTGTTCCTAAAGAGTGTTTTAAATTATGAGGAAAAGAGTTTTTAGAAGGAGTTTTAAAACTATAAAAAATGGTGATGCATCAAAGGTTTATAGTGTAAATTAATTCTTTCTTTGATTGAACATGATTGAACAATAATATATTGAAATATCTTTAAGCACAATCTTACACAAATATGAGATCAAAGGTAATATTGGGTATCTATCAAACAAGGAATAAAGTTCTTGATTTTTGTCAATAATATTTTAAAAGGGAAATATAAATACCCAAAATTATTTTTATATGATTGAAATAAGACTTATATCATTCAAAAATGAAATATAATCCATACATACACAAGGATAATGTAAGACAAGGAAGGCAAAAATTTAGTGTATTAGTATTCTCCAAGTTACAACATGTAGATAAAGTATTCAAAGACATAAAAATTTGTCTACTAGAAAAAATATCCATGGGATATATAGGAAACCCATATTTATACAAAAAATCACTCCCTTGAGAGTGAAGAAGTCAAAAAACCCTTATACTCAGTTCTAGAGCAAGAAATCATGGAATCTACATATAAATGTCATCCTTCCTAGCTTAAAAATAATGTCTTTGATGGAGTAGAAGGAGGAAAATAACTCTGAAATGGCTAGGCACTTCACCAAGTGTTGAAAGAGGAGAAAAAGTTGTTGAAGTCTTTTACTTAAACCATTTCTCCTTGAGTTTTGTTGTGAATAACTCTCTCCCAAGAAATGGGGCACCAAAATGAACCATGACTTCATCAAAAATTGAATGATTTTTAATATTTGGATATTATAAAATTAAACTTTAAAAACCTAATTTGCAATTTACAATTGAGACTTTTAAAACTTTTAAGTCATTTAAATTGACAAAAAAGAAAGTGCAAATTACAATGTGAGCTTTTACAACTAAAGCCATTCAACTTGTCAAAAGAGAAAGTGTGAAATATAAGATGCATTTTTTCAACTAAATCTTGAAAGAAAGATAATTGAAAATGACAAGTAGCTCTTTTCAACTTAAAGTTAAGAGCAGTCAAAATGATAGTTAAAATTTGAAACTTGAAACTCTAAAATGTATCTTACAAAAGTTGTAGTTTACAAAATATATTTTTCAAATAATCAAATAATCAATCTACAACAGTGATTCCTAAGGATTCCTTGTCCTTTTATTCATGTATCTTCTTGATATAAGCATCAAAACTATTGATTATCCCTTGAAAGTGCTCCTCATCAGGTACAACTATGTAAATATTGTTGATGTCACATTTTACAATTACCTCAAATAACTCTCTAGAAGCAGCTCTGTAGACTTGAATATATTTTCCCATTTAATCAAGTGTATTATGGTACTTTATGAACTAATGGATGGAATTCAAATTAAAATTTGTGTCTTGCAATAATTTTTTCTTAATTACCTTTTTGAATTGGTCTTAGACCTCTTGAACAAGAAGAGGTTTATCTTGGTGATCTATTGCATCACATGATAATTTGAAAATTGAATCTTCAATGTCATACATTTCATCTATGTCCTTTTCACATTTGTTCTTGGCCTTTTTAATATTTTCACTGAGTATTCTAATTCTAAATTTAGCTACCCTCTCCATCTCATCATGTTCCAAAGTGTTTTTTATTATTTTCTTAGACATGAGGGTGTCACTTTCAATCAGGTCAATGGCCTATAATTTGGAAAAGTAGAGGTTCATCCTTTTAACCTCTTCTTCATATTTTCTTATCTCTACCTTTATATATGCAAGATCATCCTTCCAAGTCTTATAGTAGTCCATAGCCAGTCCTATCACTTTTTTCCCTTTTATGATTAGTTCCTTAGCCCAATCATTTGTATCTCTTCCCATGGTACCAATCTTTGTCATTGCCTCAAATGCTTATTTTTTAGGTAATTTAAAGAGAGATTGGGTTGTATGGGTAGATTCAAGTGGATTTGTTGGGTATATAAATTTTCTTAAGGTAGATATCAACTACTCAACTTTGTTCTTCAGCTCATCTTTAGTGACCTTGTCACTATCTATTTTTTCAAGGAAAGAACTTATGCTAGTCTAGACATCATGTTTTTGTCCTTCTCTTATTGGATGACCCAGGTGTACCTTAGATATCTTATAATCCCCCATCGCTAAATATTATTTTTGTTAATCAGGTGGGGGAACTGTTATCTCCACATATTTTTTCTTTATTGCATCATATGAAATTTTGGAGATAGTTTTATAGATTTGCTTTGGTTATTTGGATACTTCCTATAGATCAAAATATAGAGTGATTAGAAATATCATTTGTTTCCTCTTGATATTGATTATGCCAACCAATTTAGAGTAGCTACCAATGAATCATGTGTTATTCAAATGAAAACTATTACTTGTGAGTCTACAACTGAAGTTGATACACTCATGGTTACCATAATAAGTTTTGTATCTTTCATATATATTGCCACTAATTCCTCAGTTGATGATTTGGTTGTCTCTTCCCCATTAGTGGGGTTGAGTCACTAAACTTGTGTCCATAGGTATCTCTATTTCCACATCCTTGGTAGGGGCTTGGATTAATGTGAAGTTATAATAAGGCAAGGTTACTTATATGGGTGAAGTATATGTGCTTATAAGGGCTGTGGAAGTTGGAAGTGACATAGGTGAAGAGGCAGGCACATGTGGTTGGAACAAGGGAACCTGTGGAAGGGTGGATTACAAGGTAACAAAATAATTAATCAACATAGTGGGAATATCTAGAGTTGATGAAATGGTAAGTGTGATGGATGATGAAGATGGGGTTGTATCCAACCTAGTGGCTATGATGGATAGTGGGGTTGTAGTCAGAATCACTGAGTCAATATCCATATATTATTGGGTAGTTTTGGTGACCAATGGGGTGGTAGTGGATATAAGGTATGATCTTGAAGTGATTGTATAAGAGGGAGTTTAATGTTGAGTTGTAATAACCAACTATTGATGGTCTTACTACCAAAGGAGTCACTTGCACTGGTTGGTTAGATGAAGGAGCAATTACTTTTACTGGTGGGCTGGTAGAAATAGGATAAGTAATTGCTTATATTGGTGAGCTGGTGGAAATAGGAAGAGGGGTTACTATAGTTGTGTCTCTTATGTAAATTGGAAATTCTTGGTCTATTGGCTAGGTTGTTGAGACTTGGCTACTATAATAATCCCTTCTTGCCTTTTTCTTTTCCTTCCATTATACCCTTATCCTTTGGTTATCTTAACCTATCTATGATATTCAGGATCTTTTGGTTATTTTAACCCCCCTTGTTCCTTAACAAGTTCAATATTTTGTATATAATTGGGGTGGTCATGTCTAATAAGGAGAAGGATTTAGGTGTAGACCACCTGACTTGAGGAAGAGGTTGGAGGTAGACTTGATTATCATAATATACCCTATCCATTGGTTATTCTTCATCTTTTAAATCTTTTAGAACTAGTGCCATATCATAAGTCTTAATTTGTTTTAGGGTTATTCTAGAATAATCTCTCAATCTAACATCTTCTTCATCCTTCATATCTTCCCAATAATCTTGATAAAAAGGAATGTGGGAATATGAAAAACCCACTATAATAGTAACATAACTAGTCACATCATTGAAGGGCCTAGAATTGAGAGCTCTCAAGGTCATCTGGGTCATATATACATCTACACTTTTGGCCTTAGATAGAGAAGGGTAGGTGTATCTGCTCATACTAATAGGTAAATATATCCCTATCTCTTGCATGCTTGATAAGAACTTGTGGGTTACCACTAGTTGTCTCATAAGTTCCATTAAGGCCCATTTGTCACTTACATATCTAGGAATCATGTAAGGACACCCACTTAAACCACCAAATCTAATATATGAATATGTGGGGAACTAGACAAATTATGGTCCCTAACTTTATAATTTTGGTGTTACAGCATCATAAAATCTTGTCCTTCCTAGTTATTTTTCAAACATGATTATGATGTAATAGATAAAAGCATCATTAATTATTTTAAATTATTTTTTGCTCCCCTCTAAAGTGAGATTAGGGTAGTAGTTATAAACTTTATTGATGTGATCTTACACTATGTTTAATCTTGGGAATGCCCTCCCTTTTGTTAAAATATGGACAAATTAGGAGGTCATCTAAAATTTGCCTATAATTTGAACCTTCATCAACAATTTTTCAATGGAGTCACTGATCAATTGAGCCTAGTGAATGTATTGTTTATTTTGATGGATTACCTAGATATATTGGTACATCTAATATTGATAATTCTTTTCATTTTGGATCCCTTTAACTTTGTGTGAGAGTATAATGATATCCCCTACCTCATCCTTGAAGTCTATCCTAGCCAATGTCTTAAGCATTCTTGTGGATAAATATTTAGGGGTTTTTAACCATTGTTTGTTTAAAACCCATAAATAGGCTGATTTATTATCCTAATATAACTTTTTGGAGGAATAAAGGTTAATGTCTGTGTATCTTTCAAATTTAAATAGCAAGAACATAGTATCAATGAAATTTAGATCAAGATTTAGAATCTTCTCCCTTTTATCATTCACTTCTTCTCTCTTCTTAGCATTATAATGTTTAGAAATGGTTATAAAAAGCTCAAGGATTTGCACTGAGAGTGGGAAGGCTAAAACTTGAGGTAAACTAATATCATAAATTCTCTGAATCCAATAATTCTTAAATTCTACATTGACTCTAGTCCAGAAGTTTGCTAGGTTTGTGTGACCTAGATATTTGTCATTTATCTCATTGATGTTTGAAACTAGGCTAGATGGGACACCAATTCCCTTTGACATAAAATTCATCTCTTTTCTAGACATATGCACTAGGAAAATAGGTGTAGGAAACCAACTATAGAGTTGGTCGGGATTTGGGCTTGTAATTATAGGTTATTTTTCTGCTTTAAACTTGGCAAGGTTTAGTTATACTTTTACATGGTTTATCTCCATCAGGAATATAGTTTGAAATAGAAGAGGTAAATTTTATACAAATGGTCTAATGGGGTTTTAACTTGTATTTTCACTTACAACTTCTAACCAAAATTCTGTAGGGGTTGTAATTTTCAATTGCATGTCAAATCTATGATAGGAACTCAAGTTATGAAAGTAAAGGAAATATTTTCCTAGATTTAAATGTGGTTTTTATGTCTTTTTACAATTAAAATCTCTATGAGGTTTTAGTTTCCAAAATCATGATGGATTTCCACTTAGATTTTTAGACAAATTCTAGGAAAACCCTAAAGACAGCAAGAGAGAACTAGATGAAAATAACAATAAGATTTTAAAAACCATATGTAAAAACTATAAAATGTGAGCAATAAGGTAAAATGATGATGATGCTTTAAAAAATCCAAAGATAAAACCTTAAATTTTGGCAAAAAAAAACCCTATGCTTTGCTTAAAAGAATAATGGAAATAAATGACATGGAAAAGATCAAAGGAAAAATTATTAGGAGAAGAATTCAAATGGTAAAATTTTACATGATATTTATATAATATTTGTGCATTATGTACTCATTTTTTCATGTATAAGTCTATTTTATCCTATCTCCATGACTTGTAATAGGTTATAATATGCATAGACTCCACTTTTGGCATTAAGTATGAGAAAAAGATGAATAATCATAGATTGAAAACGTCTATAAATATTTTGGATTGTAAGAAGAATAGAGTTAAAGTTTTGAAGAGATCAATAGAGACTTATCTATTTATGGTTACCTATGTGACTTATTACTTTGTTCCTTTCATATGTTCTCATGTATAATGTTTATTACTTTATGTCTAATTTACCCTATAACTTTATTTATGTTTATGAATCATTGGTTGTTCTTACCTCCTACATAACACGTGATTACTAATAATTACTATGTTTCTATTTTCTAACCTCCTATAAGAATACAATACACTATTTTGTGCACTTAAATTATATCCTAGCTATTCTCATCCTTAGCATGTTATGATGCTTCAAGAATCTTTAATAGTAATGGTGTGGTGATCATGAGAGCATGGGACACTGTTTTAGGTGATTGAATGAATGAGGATGAATTTAGATGTGTTGGAACAAGTTTTGGATTAATTAAATGCCAAAACAATACCCAAGTGACTATGTTTTTCATCACTGTCAAGCCCTCACAGTGGTATACACACCTATAAGTGGCCTAAATAAATTATACAGGGGTCTCATGAAGGTTTTGAAACATTAGGAAACCATATTGAACCTTTAAGTTGTATTTTAGCATGGTTTAAGGCCCCTTGGTTCTCACTTGGTGTTGGAGAAACATCCCAACAAGCATTTCTAAGTTTGAGGCCTTCTTTCCCTAAAATGGAGAAATAGAACCCCTAGCTCTTTTAGTTTGAATTTTTAGTTATGCCATGTTGATCTTTGGTCACTCCTTATTCACCAATCTTGTAACCCTTGACATATATAGTGAGTGTGAAAATTTTGGATGGATAGTGACCAATGGAAGGTGGTGTTTTAAAGTTCTAAAGGTGTTCCTTAAGCCATTGAATTCCTACAGTAATGTCTATAGGGCTATGACTAAAAAGACCATTTTTCAATTGATGACTCAATTCCAAATCATGCCTTCATGCTATGGTGGTTTTGATGATGAATTAATAATTATTGAAATCTAATATGATCATCATAGGATAATCAATGAGATTTTATGACCCTCATACTCATCCTCTATCTGTACACAGGACAGAATGTGTACTTATAGCTAAGATAGGGATGACAATGTTTAAGCATGAATAGTTTTGTGAGGTTTTTGAACCACCCAAGGTGAATAATGGGCCTAAAACATGAATCATGCCTATAAATAGGATGTAATAGGTCTTTTAACATTTTAGGAGATCTTTTACACTATTCTTAAGGCCTAAAAAACATAAATCATCACCTACAAACAACCTTGTGGACTGTAAATAGGCAGTGAGTGAAAGGTTGGAGTCTTCTTATAGTAATAGCATGAGTGGAACCTTTCACACTTCTAATTACCTAAGGTTGTTTCATATAACTAATAAAATGTTTCAAGGTTCCCCCTGAGCCATGAACACCTATAAGTAGGGTTATGGGTAGAACACCCTACTTCAAGCAGTGGCATGAGAGAGATTATGTAAAGTAGGTTCAAAAGGAGGAGAAATTTATGAAATAACATGATGAGAGTTTAAATATTAAATCAAATGGTTTCCACATATTGCAATAAAGTCTCTAGCGATAAATGTGATGACTTATAGCAAACACTAAGAGTTGTCTCAGTTAGTTAGGCTTAGTTTGAAGTAAAAGGCTCAGTTTAAGGTTAAAAAGGAACTCAAGATTGGTAGGGAAAAAAATTGGTCACCTCAATGAACATGATGTTTATATTATCAACACTTTATAAAGGATAACAATTCTTTCACAAAACTCCAAACATCTATCTCAGTCACAATAGGGTGTCTCAGCTAACAGCCCATAGGGTTGGGAAACAAGGCTTATACAAAGTGTTTGGAGGTTTGACGTGATAAAAAACACTAATAACACAATCATCAAAAAATATATATCAACCTCATATAATTATCATGATGAATATTGAGCAAAAAGAAACTCAAAAAACCCAAAAACCCAATCTAAAATGCAAACTATGCAGATAAAACCCCTTTCTACAAGTCTATCTTAGGTTTTTAAGCATAATAAGTGTCAAATTGCATTATAAGAAGCTCAAATTTGGTATAGATAATTTATAAAACCTGGATAATACTCTCCAATAAGTGTTATTGGTGAGAAAATAGGAAAAATTCTCCTTGTTTTGTCTCAGATAGGGGGCACTTTTTCTCTTTCATAGACCCTACATTTTTGGGAAATGATATAAACTCTTAAAGAAGATTTTTATAGTTGAGACACACCTTAAATAACATGTTAAACCTTGATATGAGTAAGGAGGTTTACAGGTAGACCAAGTGAGACAACATTCAAAACTAGCCTCAAATGAGAGAGCACTTTCAGTTTTGGCCTTAGGAAATCATCTCAATGACTTGGATAATTTTTTTATAAAAAGGTATATATGAATTTTTTGAACCATCACCTTGCATGGCAATCCATTGGGAAGTCAAATTGAGCCTAAGTTGCAAGCAGATCCTTTGAACAAGGTTTAGGCCCAGTTCTAAAGGGTGATCATTCTTATTTCTAGCTCTTGATGAGCTATTCCAATGATTGGAGAGTGTGTATAGGATATACAGAGGTATCTAGACTCTTATGTTGTAGTAAAAACTCTCCAAGAAGCATTTTTGGCTTAAAATACTCTCAGACCTCA
>JARHVA010000744.1:1270000-1322500 GCA_037957365.1 Torreya grandis | reverse complement strand
TAAGTGTCCTAAAGTGTTTATATGTCATATATTTTTCCTTCACCATGCTTTATATGCAAAAAAATGTCATTTGGCCACATTTTTAGCATAATAAATAACTTGTATGGACTTTCAAGGAGGAAATTTTATGACCAAGATATATATCACTATGGAAGAGGTTAGGATATATCAAGATCAATCAAAGGTCAGTCCAAGAATTAGTTATATGCATAAATGGGGAGTTTCTCCTTATTTTAGGCCCTTTTGGGCACTTATTCAGAATTGATGATCTCATTTTTAGGTGAAAACATGAGTAATATGTCTCTTAAAATCCTTACACTATTTTTCATGCTTAGTGTGCTGAGAGAATGCCAAGAATTTCAGTTGCAACTCCTATTTCTTCCATTTTCTCCTTGCAAGCCAAGAAGGGTCAGTTTCAAACACTTGTTATAAGCCGTATAGATGGAGTTGAGAGGAATTATTTTTTGGGAATAAAGGTATCTAATTATACTTAAAATAAATATCAATTAGTTTCATTTTGGTGCCTCCTACTTTATGAAAAATCATTTAGACCTCAGGCAGCTTTTTATGTATTTGCAACTATAAAGGGTCTCCTTTTGACCTAGTTTTTATTTATTTTGCTTTAGTTTGATAAATTTGATAATTCACATGTTTATAAATACCTATACATAGTTTATCTATTATTTCCTTGGATTTGGATCTCTCAAATTCTTGAGAAAACCTCTTTTAGGTTTTTTGTGCTCTCAAACTAATCCTTTCACACTTTCAACTATTTTAGGGGATGAAGAGGGCTTTCCACATTAAGATGAGAGCATCAGACATTGTTATAGGTGATTTAATTAATGATGATGAATTTATAGGTGTTGGAACATGTTTTAGATTAATGAAATTCCAAAACAATGCCCAAGTGACTATGTTTCCCATCATTGTCAACCCTTCACAATTGTATGTACAGCCTGAATAAATGATATAGGGGTCTCATGAAGGTTTTGAAATGTTTTTAAATAATATTTAAGCTTTAATTTATATTTTATCATGGTTTAATTCCCCTTGGTATCTCACTTGATGTTGGAGAAACATCCCAACAAGCATTTCTAAGTTGGAACCTTCTTTCCCTAAAATGGTGAAATAGAGCTCCTAACTCTTTTAGTTTGAATTTTTAGTTATGTCATGTTGATATTTGGTCACTACTTATTCACCATCCTTGTATCCTTTGTCATATATAGTGAGTGTGAAAATTTTGGAGGGATAGTGACCAATTGAAGGTGGTGTTTGAAAGGTTTAAAGGTGTTCCTTAAGCCATTGAATTCCTATAGTATTATCTACATGGTTATGACTAAAAAGACCATTCTTCAATTGATGATTCAATTCCAAACCATGCCTTCATGTTTTATTTGTTGTGATGATTAATTAATAATTTTTTAAATATCAAATTATCATCATAGGATAATCCATGAGATTTGGTGACCCTCATACTCATCCTCTGTCCTTACACAAGGTAGAATGTGCACCTACAGCTGAGATAGGGATGACAATGTTTAAGAATGAATAGTTATATGAGATTTTTGAGCCACAAAAGTTTAAAAATGGGCCTAAAACATGAATCATTCCTATAAATAGGATGTAATATGTCTTTTAATATTCTAGATCTTATACACTATTTCCAAGGCCTAAAAAACATAAATCATCACTTACAACCAACCTTGTGGACTGTCAACAGGCAGTGAGTGAAAGGTTGGAGTCTTGGTATGGTAACAACATGAGTGGAACCTTTCACACTTCTAATTACCTAAGTTTTTTTCATAAGACTAATATAATGTTTGAAGGTTCCCCCCAAGCCATGAACACCTACAGGTAGGGTTATGGGTAGAACACCCTAATTCAAGTGGTGGCATGAGAGAGATTATGTAAAGTAGGTTTTAAAGGAGGATAAATTTATTAAAATAAATTATGAGAGTTTAAATATTAACTAAAAAATTCACACATTCTAAGTAAGTCCTTAGAGAGCAAGGTGATGACTTACAGTAAGCATTAAGAGTTGTCTCAGTTAGTTAGGCTCAGTTTGAAGTAAAAGGCTCAATTTGAGGTAAAAAGGAACTCAAGATTGGTAGGGATAGAAATTGGTCACCTTAATTAACATGATTTTTATATCATCAACCCTTTATAAATGAGAACAAGTCTTTCATAAAACTCAAACCCCTATCTTAGTCATAATAGGGTGTCTCAGCTAACAGCCCATAGGGTTGGGAAATAAGGCTTATACAAAGTGTTTAGAGGTTTTAAGAGATAATAAAGATAGAGAACACAATAATCACAAAATATATAAACCTCATATAATTATCATGATGAATATTGAGTAGAAAGAAACCCAAAAAACTCAGTCCAAAATGCAAACTATGCAGATAATACCCATTTCTACAAGTTTGTCTTAGGTTTTCAAGCATAAGGGTCAAATTACATTGGAATAAGATTAAATTTGGTATATATAATTTATAAAACTTGGATAATACTCTCCAATAAGTGGTTTTGGTGATAAAATAGGAAAAATAATCCCTATTTTGTCTCAAACATGGGGCACTTTTTCCCTTGCATAAACCCTACATTTTTGGGAAATGGGAATAGACAATGAACCAAAAATGATAAAAAAATATTCAATAAGGTTTATATAGTTGAAACACACCTAAAAAAACATGGTAAACCTTACTAGGAGGAAGGAGGTCGAATAGGGTGGTCTAGAAAAGGAGGTCTATAGGCAAACTGAGTGAGATAACATGTAAAACTGGCCTCAAATGTGAGACCACTTTTAGTTTTAGCCTTATAAAATAATCTCAATGCCTTGGATCATTTTCAAAGAGGTATATATGAATTTTTTAAACCATCACCTTATAGGGGAAACCATTGGGAAGTCAAATTAAGCCAAAGTTGTAAGTAGATCCTTTGAGTAAGGTCTAGGCCCAGTTCTAAAGGGTGATCATTCTTGTTTCATCTTGATGCACTATTCCAATGATTGGATAGTGTGTGTAGGATATACATAGAGCTATATATACTCTTAGGTTACAGTAAAAACTCTCCAAGAAGCATTTTTGGCTTAAAATACTCTCAAACCTCATAGAATGTGCAAGAATGACCTGAGTAGCTAATTTGAGATGCTTGGATTTCTTCCAAGGCTTGGCATGGGACCTAGAGGTGACTGTAAAAGTTATGGAGGGTCCTTGAGATTCATTTAGTGCCTTTTTTTTAGGATTTGAATGTCTATTCTTTATGAATAAATGTTAAGACTAGAACCACCTCAAAACCTTTGAAAACCCTCATTAAGGACCCAATGGAAAATATGAGGAAAATGAGGCATCCATAGGGGGCAAAAATTCCATTAAAATGACTTTAATATGTAGAAGACTCCCCAGAGACCAAGTTCATGCCAATTTGTTTTACTACACCTATATGGATGGTGCAAAATAAGGCTCATTTTGACAATTTTATGTGTTTTTAAGGCATGGATAAATTTCAAGAGAAAAAATAAGTTTTGAGAGAGATTTTAGGACTTTTTCTAAGTCCTCATATCCATTTGATCAACTATATCAGATCCTAATCCTATCTGCTACCCCTTTCATTTTAGCCAGTCCAATGGGCAGATAGTGAACACTTAGGGAAAAGTGGTGAAACTTCATTTAGAAATATTTTAAGGCCTATTTTATGAAATATATGATATGTAAACTCTAGAAACATGTCATCCTTATTTTTTCATGGATGATATTACAAAATTGGGAACTTTTTGGGTGCCAATTGTGAGGAGTACATGGAAAGGAGTCATTTTAAGACTATCATGGATGTTTGTACATGGATAAAATGATAGGAATGATCAGAGGCTAATCCAATGTTTGTGACATATTTTTATTAAAAATCTCACACTCATACTCATCATTATACCTAATCATTTTTAGTGATAAGGCAAGTTTGGAAGACAAATCATGAGGGGTAGTTTTCTATGCAAGGAAAGGAGTTTTTAGACCACTTTGAAAGAGTTGGATGTTTTGAGATGACACTTGTAGCTCCTAAAATTACATGCCTTACCCCATATCTCTCTTACATGCACAAATAACTGATATTTTTATTTTTTACAAGTTTCTCTATGACTTTTGAACTTCCCTTCTCTATCTCTTCTCACATCTTTTGTAAATTGAGCCTTTTGGCTATTGTAGGGATCTCTCCACCTTGGTATGGTGAATCCCTACCAATTTTTTTCTTGAGATATTAAAGATAGTTATTTTTACCTCATTCAATATTTCAATAAGTGTACATAATGGTTGTTTTTCTTGTGAAAGTGTATTTTTGTTTACCTTCACATGTTACTTTTCCTAGTACCTTGTGTGTTTTAGAATCTCTATTTTGTAGGTCAGTAAGAAGTGTCTGATGTTGATATTGTAGGTGTAGTGAGTAGTCTATTCAATAGAATGTCTTACAATGCCTATTTTCTATGTCCTTCTAGCCTAAGCTATCTCCAAGATCCCATGTTGAAACATTGATGTAAGAGAGAAGGTTGTCATTGGATGAAGTGTATATGCATACTTCTTCTGGGTTTTAAGCGCATGTCAAAGGGTTTGAGTAGAGAATATGTTTGGTGTATCACCCCCCATAGATTATATTTTATTTTATCTATATTTTTCCCCTTTTATCCCCCTAATTTTTAGTAGTAGGATTGATATTTAGTGATGCATCAAGGGAAACTAGCCCCTAATCTAGACATCCATCTCAATTTAGGGATACCCATAGCCCTAAGGTGGTTCCATTATGCCACTTGAACAAGGAGAGACCTATCATCTCCTCATTAATTTCAAGTTTAAGTGACAACAAATATATAAATAAGTTTGTATTACAAGCATACATAGCTTTCAAAGCTATGAAGGACTTATTTTTTAGATAAATTTGAGGGAAATGTTTGCAGTGACTACCTATCCTTATAAAGATATTAGTTGTTTATAAGGCCATGGTGCCCACTCTAGCCAATATGGAGTAGTCACTTTGAGCATATGGATGTATGTGCAACATGATAGTGAATGATGATTAGTTTAGAGAATGATGTTTAAACCTGAATCCATATTGGAGACATGAGGGAAGAACAGTCAGAATAAAAGTTTAGATTCAAAACATGAGTTGCGACAATAGATAGATGGAGTAAATAGAATAATACTTAGGTAATTGAGAGTAGAGTTAAGAGAGGTAGTATAAGAGATGATGAATGAGTAAGAAGACATGATGAGTGAGACAAAAGATATGAATAAATAATGACAAAGAAAGATGATATGAAATAAGATGATGAATTTTGGTAGAAAGAAAAGAGTGACAACTAATGAGAGGAAGAAGAGATGTTCAAAGAAGGTGAGAATAGTGTATAAATAGAATAGTTAGATGATAGATGTAGTACAAAACTATAAGAATGGGTAGTATCAAAATAAGGGCATAAATAATTAGGTAAATACATAGAACAAACTAGCAAATTAATCATAGGTTCAAATGTATAAGAAGAAGAAGTCACAGGGAAGAATTATTCAATAAAAGAGCACACGTTCTTGCAGCCTAATTTCTTATATTCTAGTAGAATTTTTCAACCAGGTGGATAGGAAGTCAGTAGTTGGGAAGGTATATTTTTAGATCAAGTGGATCATTTTGGTACTAAAATTGAAATAACATCAAGTTGAAAGGCTATGAAGGCTATAAGGTTTGTTCAAACCAAGTAGATAAAATAAGGAAACACAAAAGATATATTGCATATGTTGACTCTCCTAGTGCATAGATAAATCTTTGTAGTATTCAAGTAGGATCACATAAAATACAGCCCTCTCTGGTAATAACTAGATAATAGATCCACTTGATACTAGTTTACACAATGGGTGTTGTAGGAGAATTTATAAATTTGGTGACATATGATGGGTCTGTGGACCCTAATAGTACTTACTAACCTACGAGATGAGATGTAAATCTAAGGGAATTATTGATGAGGCTATCAAGAACTGCAAGGTAATAGGGCCACTAAATATAAGAGCACTTGAGTTTATATAACATAAATAAATTGTGTAGGCAAGTCTAAAATATGTTAAGGAATGGCTTATCACAGAGTTCAAGATAAATAAATGTACAAGTCAGACTATTCAAGACTTGAAAGAGATAAGGTAGAAGTTCGGAGAATCAATCTATGACTATGATCATAGGTTCTCTGACATTATGAATAAAGTGGAATTTACTCTAGTAGACAAATATAAAGCTACATGATTTGTCAAAGGACTGTGTTCCAAAATCAGATTTGATATAGCACAGACTCAATATGCTACCAAGGCAGATGTTAGATTTGTTTCCACATACACACACACACACACACAAGTATGTATATATATGTGTGTATATATATACATATACATATACATACATACACACACGCACGCACACACACACACACTCGCGCACACGTGCATGCGCACACACACACACACACATGTATGTATGTATGTATATGTATATGTATATATGTATATGTATATGTATGTATGTATATGTATATGTATGTGTATGTGTGTGTATGTATATGTATATGTATATGTATATGTGTGTGTATGTATGTATGTATATGTATCTGTATATGTATATGTATATATATATGTATATGTATATGTATATGTATATGTATATGTATATGTATATGTGTGTATGTATATGTATATGTATATATATGTATGCATGTATTTTTATTTGATTTTTTGCCTATAATTGAAGACTATGAGGAAGCTCCCATCATAATTTATAGGATTGAAAATACATTGCAATATTTTTATGAAAATAATGGAGAAATATCATGAGGCCGATAAACCTAAGATAACTCTATGGTGTATGAAGTGTGGGAAGGAAGGACATCATAGAAATGATTGTCCTAAGATCAAGATAAAATTATATGAAATCTATTGAGTAAGAGAGTATGCAATATTACAATTCCATCTCCTACAATATTATGTCAAATACCCTTAAAATTTATATTATAATTTCTATAAGTCACGAACCATGATGAAAATAATTGTAGGGCTTTGTAGGATCTCAAAGATGACACCATCAAAAATGTATTCATCATCATTATGTATCAAGTCTCCTCAATGAAGTTGATTATTCTAGGCACAAAGGTTGATAAAGATTGTGTGACCCAAGCAGGTCCATAATGTATTCCCAGTTATCCTCAATACCAACCTTAAGGTCTAGCTAATTGGACCCCTCTTTCATCGATTTGGACACTATCATCATGATAATACTAGTATGCAGCACCTTGGATTCTATAAATGATGTAACAACAACCAACTAGTTAAACCCCACCAATTGCATAATAATAATATGGAATTGGAGATAATACCCAATAGCACTAGCATTGGAATAAAGCATAGCAACAAGGAGGGTATAAAGGATGTTATCAGTCAAACAGAGGATGATCTAGTGTCAGATACAAATGAGGTTACTAAAGTGGTAAAAGAAATAATTATCAACACCCTCTTTTGCAATGTTATCTATGTGGAGAGTATAATCATGTGAAATGCAATTTCCCTTTGAATCCCCAAATAAAGTATTACTACACATACTACAGAGTATATGACCAACACAAGATAGAAGACTATCCTATCTTAGAAAATCAAAGAAAGGATAAGGCCATTACGAATATTAATATGGTGAATATGCAGCCTAAAGAGGATGCATTATTGAATGCCATTAAAAGACACCATCATGCAGAGAGAGGATTGTCTCTTATCAAAATTACTCAAGACCAAGGAATCTAGAAAGCAAAATAGGACAAATATGCAAACCTAGTTATATAAAAGGGGCTCATGTATGAAACAACATAGATGCTAAAAAATATTCAACACCAAGACACTACTGAAGGAGATGTTATAGCTATATATGCCTAAATATATGGTTAGATCATGTACATTATGCATTAAGATGGAGTTGTTATTACATTGATAGATTTATTGAAGCTTTTAATCATAATACATAATGAAGACATCTCTTAGAACATCATAAACTTGATACATAATCTATTGGAGTGTTTACAATAAGGCCAACAAAAGACATAAAAGCTTGTTTGGTATGTCAAAACAAATAATCCATGGGATGTAGATACATGAATCAATATTGAAGTTGTGGGATATGAAGTTCCAAATGTTTTCTTTGATTTTGGTAGCACAGTCAACATGATTCCTAGGTCTACATGGGAAGCTATTAGATGGCCAGTTCTAAGTTACATCCCAGTAATTTTGAGCTTAGTAGACTATGGAAGAGTTGAGCACATTGGAATATTAGAATACATTGATATTAAACTCATAAAACTGACCTTGTGAGGTGACTTTTAATTCATCTATATGAAGATAATAACAACACATTACCCTATGTTGATTGGAAATAAATGGGAATATGATGGTCAGATGACTATTAATACTATGAAAAATCAACTAGAGGTACATCAAGGAGTTAAATTTATTTTCATTCCTCTGAATAAGGCACATAAAACTTAAATCATTTTGGTTGAACCAAATTCTCCTTATGTTGTGCAAGAAACCAGCTAGATGAAGGTAAACTTTGAAGAAAACTCAAAAGCTCTATATGCATCTAATGGGTGTCGTTATTCCCTTCATTTAATCAACTCTTTGTTGATGTCATATTCAACCAAGGGTCTGTCTAAATCTATATGCAACAAGAAGAATCTTAGTGATTTAGTAATTGATTGTAGGTATTTATATTTATTTTATTTTTTTGGGGGATCTTTAATGTCTTATGGACTTCTTGGTTAAAACCTTATTGGAATCAAACTATGAAAATCTAATGGAAGTAAACACACATTAGAAAAATGAATTGCTGTAAATAAACACACTTTGCAAAAATAAATTTACTGGAAATAAACACACTTTGTAGAAATGAATTTGATAGAAATAAACACACTTTTGTATAATGAAATAGATTGCTGAAAATGAACAAACTTTACAGATTTAAACACACAATTTAGAATGCTTGGAAAATGATTGCAAAGAAATGAGATTTAATCTAGAACACCTAAAGGGACAAATATACAACAAATTTTAACTTAAAGAATTGAAAGCATTTATAAATTTAATAGATATACCTATTTTATTTTGAAAATAAAATATAAATACTAAAAAAAATGAAGATCTTGGTTCTTGGAGGAGTGGGCCCTTGTTCTGCCTAGAAATAGGATTGAATAACTTAATTCTCTCTCAAAACAAAAATGGCTATTTTATTGATAAAATGTTCTGCATTACAAAAATGTACTAGATCTATATAGATCAATATATATCTATCCTTATTCTTTTATTCTTCAATTATTACCATTATTCCTATATTCTTATAGGTCTGTATATATATTCTTCTTCTTGTGGTGCATTGATGGTCGTAACTATTTGATGGATACGATGGAACTGAATCGTGCCTAGAATAGATGCTGAATTAAAATGTGGCTAGATGTACAGTTGTGTGATAAGTGTCTTGGATCTGTAAGTATGGAAATTAGAATTCTGCTCTTGATTAATAGGATCATTGATTTGACAGATCACCAGCCATTTGGAATAGATCTTTATCAGTTTTGGAACTTTAGAAGAGTTTCAGAACTAAAGGAAATCATTTCATGTCTAACCGTGAAAGTTCCAGAGCTTATCTACAGGAATTCCAAAACTAATTTTGATAATTATGGAACTAAATATAGATTTAAGGGAAATAAGTCTTAAAGGATCATTGATTTGATAGATCACCGGCTGTTTGGAATAGATCTTTATTAGTTCCAAAACTTTAGAAGAGTTTTGAAACTAAAGGAAATCATTCCATGTCTAACCATGAAATTTTTGGAGCTTATCTATAGGAGTTTTAGAACTAATTCTAATAATTTTGGAACTAAATATAGAGTTCCAAAACTAAGTCTGAAAGTTTTGGAACTAAGTTTGAAAATTTCAGAACTAAATCCAAAAGTTCTAGAATTAAGTTTGAAAGTTCTAGAGCTAAGTGACAGAACTAGTAATAGCGTGGTGGAGTTATGGAACTAAGCTATATTGATTCCAATGCTTCCAAAAACATGCAATCCACTTCATATTTGTTATTCAGCTTGATGATGACCTATTTTATTACAAAACTTGAATTTTCCAAAACACTTTGTTAGGAATTACAGAAATTTTAAACGTTAGAATCACAATCAACAAAAGATGGACAATTATATCCTAACTCATATCAGATCAAATAAAAGTCACAAAATGTAGTCAAACTTAATATAAAGAGAGTAAGATGAGGTCATTTATTAAACATTTAATGGGCATATCCTGGCTTCATCATTTCCCACATACTTACTTGTTTGTAAGTCCCTTTACAAACTTCACTCTTCAAATTTGAGATTGTATATTCTACATTTTGTTTGATTGCTTAGATCAAATGGCTGGAACTAAATATTCTAATGCTTTGATTTAGAGGTACTATACCCTACTCCTGCTTCTACTTTTCTCTTCCATTCCTCAAATTGAGTGGGATCTTGAGGTTCTCTATTTTGCCAAGGAGATATGGGGGTGAGAAGTAGAGGTGGCCTTGTCTGCATTCCTATCCATATGTGCCTGTGAGCTTCATTGATCCAAGAAAATATTTTGCATAAAGTTTTTACCCTTTCTAGACTCCATATCAAATTTGAAGGGAATATTACTTCCCTTCTTTTCAATTCCATTGAGAGAAATTCCCATCTTTTCAAACATGCATCATAAATATTATCAAAATTTTCATTTTCATAAGAGGTGAAGGCATTAATGCTTTTCTATAAATTGGCAAGATAAGGTTCCTTGAACCTTATATCAAAGGCATGGGATCTAAAATGTGTAGCAAAGGTACATGGATTGCCATAATGAATTCTCATATAGAGACTAGATGAACTAGCCTTTAATAGATGCTATGACTCGCTCTCTTTCCATGCAATCTGATTTTGAAGAACAAATATAAATGCATTAAGTTGGCTTTCCCCTACATACAAATTAATCATAAAACCTGAATTCTTTTCTAGCATGAAATTGTAGAGGTAAAATTCATAGAGAATATTTTTTTGTTCTGCATTGGCTAAGGAATAGGCTATCGAGAAATTAGCTTCATCTTTTATTTCATGTGGAAGGCCACATGTTATCCTTGCCAACTGCCAGTGAATGAATTGTTCCTTTAAAAACATACTATATGCAGGATAAGGTCTTCTGCATGCAAGCAGTTTCTCACTCATCATGCAAACCATTTGTATTTTCACAAGATATTTATATTTATCTTTTTGCTCCTTGTAAAAAATTTCTTCCGATTCCTTCCTTGCTTTCTTTCCTTCCTCCATTTTTATTTTCAATTCCTTATTGGATTTCTTAACTACACTGAGTTATCTGCATGTATCATCCCATAACTAATTGAGTGATAGATAAGTCAATTCAGTCTATGTAGAGACTATTGACATAGCAATCTATCTCCTAGAAATTTTGCATTCTTCCTCTTTCTCCATCAGCTGCCTTTTAATCTCTGTTAATTCCTTAGTCTTGGCTTTGAACTGGTTTGTTAATTCTTTAAGGAGAATTTCTCTCTATTCTAATTTGAGTTTGAGGAAATCCAATTCCCCATCCTTTTCCTTGATAATGAGTTCTGCTTTAGACAAAAATAGAGCCTATTTAACCTACTGATTTTCTTCTTTTTCTAAAATTTCTTGGGGAGTTAAGCATTCTTCTTCCACCAGAGGGGATTTCCCCTTCCTTTTCCAAGATGCCTATTCATCTTCATGTGATGGTGCTGTTGACTCACCCATTTCTTGGAAAACTTGTCCTCAAATATTTCATCTTCATTTTCTTTTTCTATTTGGCTTGGTCCAGGAGGAGTCATGGCTATGCTGCCTAAAATATCAGTAGCTTTAGTTTCTAGCCCTTCTTTTTCTTCCATCTCCTCTAGAATTTATTTAGACCTTTTATGACTTCTCCTTCTTTGAGGAGCCTCAAAATGTGTAGAAATGGGTCTCCTCTTAGAGCTTCTTCTAATTTTCATGTCTTGTTCAGGCCTAAGTGAATCGTCACTATCAGAGATAGGTATTAGTTCTTCTTTAGCTTGTATAGAAGAAGGAATTTCTTGAGAAGGCATAATAAGGTCTACATGTTTAGCTCTTCTTCCATATCTTCTTTTTGGTATTTCCTCTCCTCCTAGTTTTTTCTTTTCCTTAGCAATGGTATCAGTTTCCAAATGAATTGAAGGGGTAGGAGGAGTTGCTATTACTCTTCTGAAAATACCAGGGTTCTACCTAAACTTGCCAAGAAATTTTTCCCACATTTTTTCCCCATTTTTCTTTGAAAGGAAATGGTGCTAGCATACTAAATGTACTAACCCATGATGTCTAATTGTTCCTACAACCCAATAATACCTCTAGGCCATTGTATGGATGGAGTCAAAAATAAAGCCTACAAGATTTACTATATATTTTGGTTTTTTGGCTCCATATCTAGGGTATATGAGGATTTTCAAGACTTCTCTTCCTACTGACCCAAATTGCCCATCATAGGTTAAATACTTAACTATCCAAAATGCTACTCTATCAAAGGGTTTAGGCAAGCTGGCCATTCTGACTCCTTTAATGATTTTCTTTCTATTGTAAATATATTGGGGTTCAGCTTCCCCCTCTTTTAGTAGGGTTTCAACTAGGTCTTTTAATGTCCCTTTGATAGGGTTTGGGACATGCACCATTGGTACCCCAGATATCTCACTTATTACATTCACAAAAAAAAGAATGAAAACCTTCCTAATATTTGTCCTTGTTTGCTCTAAATTGATAACAAATTCTCTTACCAATTCATTGTTATATTTAGGGAATTTCCTTAGAAACTCCAACCATCCTGTCTGTTGAAAAATAGTTGCCACTTCTTAATCTATAAGAAGCTGGGTATCATCCTCTAGTTCTGACTTCTTTTTAATCCCCATGATTCATTCTTTTTTAATCTTATGTAGGTTAGCTTAAGAACTCTTCTCTTAGTGATGGAATTGATGGCTTTGGTTGTAGAACTGGCAAATTTGGCTATGGAACTACTATTCTTAGTTGTGGAACTAACGAATTTGGTTATAGAACTGACAAATTTAATTTGTTGTATCTCTCTTGAAGATTTTTTGTAGCTAGTTTTTACTTTGTCAATTTAATAATAATAATGACTCTTTATAACTATGCTGCCAATTTATTCCATCAATATCCTTCTCATGATTTCTCACTTTTAATCATGATGTACAATAGATGACTCATCATACTAATCTTTCAAATCAAGTCTAATCACGTATGTGAACTTTCAATCTAACCTTTAACAAGTTAAAAACGTAATTACCATCCTTAATTATGTAATCCCTCTGTCATGATGGCTAATCATTCTTAAAAAAAGTAAAACAAAAAAGAAAATGGTTAGAAAATAGTTAGAATTCCAAAGAAGTTTTTATTTCTGAATTAGCCATTTATTTGAAAAGATCAACTGCCATCGTTGGTTTTCAATTGATCTTTGAGAGATTTTTTTTATTTTTTTTGGGGGGGAAGAGAATGCCATTTACTAGTTTTCATTCTCTTCCCTTTATTTTTGATCTATTCATCTAATTATTTGATCATTTTGGAAGAATTGGGTTCTTCCATATGATCAAATTCTTTGTCTACTTCAATCTGCTTCAAGATTTCATCCTTAATAGGAGGCTTCTTATAAAGTTTTATCCTGTGTCCATTGACCAGGAGTATTCTTCTACTACCATCAATGGGAAGTAACTAGATAGAACCATTATCAAATATATATTCAATCTGATAAGGTCCCAACCATCTAGTTCTCAATTTGCCTTTGAATTGTTGGTACTTAGAATCAAACAACAATGTCTAGTCTCCTACTTTCAATTGCCTTTTCTTGATATGTGAATCGTGCCATTGCTTCCTTTGATCTTAGATTATCTCTATCTAGTGAAGTGCTTCCATTCTCAATTCATCTAACTCATTGAGTTGAAGGATTCTTTCCTTTTGAGCTACATCTAATTCAATTCCCAACTTAGTCATTGTCCTCAATGTCTATAGTTCAAACTCAATAGGCAATAAGGGCTTTTTCCCATAGACTAAATCATATGGTGAAAACCCTATTATGGTTTTCCAAGTTGTATTATAAGCCCAGACAGCTTTAGGTAGTCTCTTTACCCAATCTCTTCTTCCTGCTTCAACTGTTTTAGTGAGGATGTTTTCCAATTCTCTATTTATTACTTCAACTTGTCCATTTGTTTATGGGTGATCAGGAGATGACTTCTTATGATTGATCTGATAATACATTGTGAAATATTGGATCATATTGGACATAAATTGTGGTCCCTAGTCTAAAACTAAGCTTTTTGGTGCTCCAAACTTTACCATAATTCAGTGCCAAAGGAAATCAGCAATTGCTTCTTCAGTGGTATATGTTAAATCCTGCACTTATGCCCACTTTGTCACATAATCAGTACATGCAAGAATGTGCTCTTTTCCCTATGAAGGAGGATTAAAGGGTCTAACAAAATCCAATCCCCATCTCTCAAATGGTTCAATCACTACTTGAGGTTATAGAGGCATTTCATTGGTAAAGGTTGGCTATCCCATCCTTTGACAAGGATCACACCACCTAATATATCTCTTCACATCTTTGTACAAAGATGGCCAATAATAACCAGTGCCAAGTATCTTGTGACCTATTCTTTTCATTGAATAGTGTCCTCCACTTGGTTCATCATGACATGCCCAGAGGATGTCAAAGATTTCATCTTCTCTTACACACCTACGTAAAACCAAATCAGGACCACATTTAAATAGCATTCCATTTAACCATTTGAACTGTGCACTACTTTTGATTAACTTTTTTATTTATTTTTTAGTGAAAGGAGGAAACTTCCCTGTTGTAAGATAATTTACCATGTTAGCAAACCATGGTGTATCAACTAAAATAACAAAAAATTATTCATCTGAAAATTTGTCCTTGATTGGATCTTGCTCCCTTATAGTGGTCAATCTTGATAAGAAATCAGCTACCACATTTGATTTACCTAGATTGTCCACAATGGTAATATCAAATTCTTGTAGAAGTAATAACCATCTAATTATTCTACCTCTAACAACTGGTTTATTCATTAAATATTTAATTGTTGAGTGATCTATATGTACAAATATTTTGTACCCTATAATGTAATGTCTAAATTTATTAATTACATAGATCATAGCCAAAAATTCTTTTTCAATGGTAGTGTAATTTCTTTCAGTGGGAGCAAGATTTTTACTAATATAGTAGATAGCATACATTTTTCCTTCTTCATCTTTCTATCCTAAAACTGCACTAATTGAGTTATTTGAGGCATCAGTTTGGATGTGAAAAGGTTTCTCCCAATTAGGTACTCTCAATATTGGGGCAATTACTAATTTCTCTTTAATTTCTTCAAAAGCATGTTGACACTTTTTATCCCAAAGAAATTCACAGTCTTTGGTAAGCAACTTAAACATGGGGGCAACAATTTTACTAAAATCCTTGATAAAGCACCTATAGTATCCAGCATACCCTAAAAATGTCTTGATATCTGTGGGGGTTTGAGGAATAGGCAAGTTTGAAATAATCTTGATTTTGTTTTGGTCAACTTGAATTCTTCTTTTTGAAATATGGTGTCCTAATATAATCCCTTCATCAACCATCATCAAACATTTCTTATGACTAAGAGACATGTGATGTTGTTCACATCTTGTTAATACTCTATCCAAATTTTTTAAGTCATCATCAAATGTATCTCCATGCACAATAAATTCATCCATGTATACATCTACACAGACATTTGTTAGGTCTAAAAAAATTGCTAATACAACTCTTTGAAAGGTTACTAGAGCATTACATAGTCCAAATGGTAATACCCTATAAGCAAAGGTACCCATGGACAAGTAAATGTAGTTTTGTCTTGATCCTTAGCAGTAACTCTGATTTGATTGTATCCACTAAATCCATCCAAGAAGGAAAAGTATTGTTTACCTGAAAGGTTATCTACGACTTGATATATGAATGGTAAGGGAAAATAATCTCTTAGGGTGGCTTTGTTCAGTTCCCTATAGTTAACACAAATTCTCTATTTTTTATTCTTTTTAGGGAAAATTACAAGAGGAGACACCCACTGGCTATCTGAGATAGGGTAGATAAAAAACTACTTGTAATAGTTTTTTAATTTCTTGTTTGACTATATCCCTTAAGGCTAGATTAATCCTTCTCTAAGGTTGCCTAACTAGTCTAATGTTTTTAGCATAAATGTGATGGGTGCAGATACTTGGATGAATTCCCTTCATGTCTCTATAGTCCCAAGCAAAAGCTTTAGTATGATCCTTCAGAACATCAAATAGTTTTGCTTCTTCATCATTCTTTAACTAGTTATTAATATTCAAAATTTTACATGGTTGAATCTCAACATGTTTGGTTCTAGTATATGATGAACTAATTTGTTGAAATGGTTCCATTAAGGTGCTTAGTGGACATGCATATGGTAACAACATATGATATGTAGCAACATCTCCAAAATTTCTTTGAGACAGAATGTTGGACAAAGGATAGCAAGAAGAGTTATGGTACTTATCTTTTTATAGGTCAAACTCCTTGTTACTGCTATTTTCTAGAAATTCTTCATCATCTCCTAATATCTATGAAGTTAAATCTATAGATCCTTCCTTTCCCCAAGAGAAATCTCATTCCTCTAGAGTGAAATTATCTTCATTTGCAAGGAATTGTTATTGGTGTGGTTTTGGAACTAACTGTGATGGTTTTGGAACTAACTGTGATGTTTCTAGAATAGATTTTGCAGGTTCCAGAACTAATCTTGACTACTCTAATGACAATTAGTGTACATTCAATGGAGGAATAACCATATCTTCTATTTCTGGTACATGATCTTACAATGTTATCATAGCCAAATAAGACAGATTTTGCTCATTAATATCAAGATTATCAACCCATAATTTCTCTTGATTATCAATAAAAAGTCATGTAGAGGGATATAATGAAATTTTCTTAGAATTCTTACCATTTGAAATAGTCATATCACCTAACCTATAATCATTAAGGTATAAATGGTAGCTAACCATGGTCTACCCAAAATAATGGGATAACCAAGTTTTTTTACCTTTTGGCTATAATATAAGGAAGTCAACTGGATATTCCATGACTCCACCATTACTATCACATCTTCAATAACTCCTAATTTTGCTACAGATTGATCTTCCATCTACAATATGGTGTTAGTAGGTTGTACTCATTTTAATGGTATTGTTTTCAAAGTGTACACTATCATTACATTGATAGTTACTCCCAAATTAATCAAAACATTATGTATATCTTTATTCCCTATAGAGATAGAAATAACATGGCTTCCAAGATCTCCATATTTGGGAAGTAGGAGTTTTCTTGCTAATAAATCTGCAAGTTTCCCATCTACCTTAATAGTCCTGGGGTAGTGCTTATTTCTTCCACATTTTTTAAAACATGATAGTTTGATTAACTTGTTCAACTCTGGAATATCCTTGATTTCTTGTAACAATGGTATTTCAATATTCAATCTTCTTAGTTCCTACACCAATTTAGATTCCTTAATTTCTATGACTTCTATAAATCTTTCTAGAAATGGAATCTTAGTAGAGTTTCTTTTTGGTTCCTTATCTTTTTATTTTTCATCTTCCTTAGGTGCAATTGGACTAGGGGTTTTAGATTCTTCTATCATCTCAGAGATTATAATGGGTAGACTGCTAACTATTTTTCCAAATCTAGTTTGAATGTCCTTACAATCCATTGCATTTAGATCGACTAATTTTTTTGGTTCTATTTCATATACAAGAGTTGTTTGTTTGTTTCTTGGGTTTGCTACTAGTTGTGTTGGCATTTGTGTTTGGACTACATTTTTAGCCTATGGATTTTGTGTTGGAGATCCCATTATGGATTGTTGGTTCTGATTTGGATATGTTTTCCCTTGCACATAATTACTAGGACCCCATCTAGGTTGTGGCCAAGCATAAGGATTTCCTTGACCAGCCCAAGGTTGCTAATGTCCGTAAGTATACCAAGATTGACCTGACTAATCCTAAGGATGCCATGTTGGTTGAGGGGCCCAAGGTGGTTGTCCCCAACTTTGTGGTACTGTTTGAGCTACCCATTGCATCATCCATAAATTAAGAGCTGGTCTTGGTATAAATTGCCCTTAGCTGGGTTATCTCTGAACAAAATTCAATTTTTTTATGGTGGATGATGTACTGGTTTGTTTGAGCTGATTTTTTATGATTGGAAGAAGAGAACAAGTGTGAGTATCATGTTCTTTAGATTCATAGATAAGACATACTTCTATTTTATCCAAAGTACATTCCATTATTGCATGCTTCTTCCTACATCTAGGACAATACATGGCTAATGGTTTAGTTTTGGTATTTGCTTTAGCTTACAATCCATCCATGGTGGAGGTTAATTGAACTAATATGTCTATTTTAAATTTTTCCAATTCATCCATCACTTTGATCATATCTGGATTCAAATTTTTAACTATTTTTCCCTTTCTAGGTCCACCCCTTATCCTTGAATAGCTTCTACAAATTCTATGATTTTGTTCATTCTTAATTGAGCAATGTTTCCACTACCAATTAAATTAAGGGTTTCCCTAGATTCATCATCTAGACCTTTGAGAAAGATGGTTTTACTTAACTCTTCTTGAAGTACAAATCCACATATTTTACTCACAAAGAGGAATCTATCCAAATCATCTCCCATATTTTCATCCTCTTCCTGTTTGATTTTGAAAAATTCTTCCTTTCAATTTTTTCCTCTACAATAATCTTGATATTTGTCTAGGAAGGCAGTTTCCATTTATTTCCAATTGGTAATAAAATTAGATGTTAATCACATAAACCACCTCATTGCTACATCCTTCATGGTAGATGGAAACAACTTGATTTTTTTATTATCTGACTTATAATCATAAGTCTGACATAGTACTTTAAACTCAAATAAAAATTGGTTAGGATCCTTAGATGACATTCCTCTAAATATGGGAAAGTATACAGGTGAAATGTTCTTCATAATGGCTTCATCATCCTCCAACTAAATGGGATAGGTAAATGTTCTCTCGGGTTCTCTTCTAGCTTTTTGTGCCATCTCTCTAGTATTTTTTAGTCCCTTCTCCTAGTCAATGTGGTATGTGATCTGCTCTGGGGATGGTGAAAAGTCATAAGTTGGAGGTTGAATACTCAATTGAGAATCAAGACGTTCCCTCAATAGATCTTGAGAAATAATCCTCCTCCCTAAAGTTCTACTTGATTATGGTGATTGATCCAAAAATTCTAAAGATGGCAACTCTGCTTCTTGTCTTGTAGGAGATAATGGTGCCTCCAATTCTTGGTCAACTTCTTTATTTAAACTAGAGGATGATGGAAATTCTTGTTTAGATATTTTTGGTAGAAATATACCCTTGGAGTCTCTTGGTCTACTCATAAATTTTGTGATAGCTTAGGGAAGATTTTTTCAATTACTAAATGTAGGATTATTGCTCTCATTGACACCTAATTAGAAAATTCCAACTAGTGGTCCCCGAACATGGTGCCAAAAATGATGGGTGTCATTATTCCCTTCATTTAATCAACTCTCTGTTGATGTCATATTCAACCAAGGGTGTGTCTAAAGCTATATGCAACAAGAAGAATCTTAGCAATTTAATAATTAATTGTAGGTATTTGTATTTTTTTTGTTTTGGGGGATCTTTAGTGTCTTAAGGAATTCTTGGTTAAAACCTTATTGGAATCAAACTATGAAAATCTACTAGAATTAAACACACATTATAGAAATGAATTGATTGAAATAAACACACTTTGTAGAAATAAATTTGTTGGAAATAAACACACTTTGCAGAAATGAATTTCTTGGAAATAAACACACTTTTTTAGAATGAAATCGATTGCTGAAAATGAACAAACTTTACAGATTTAAACACACAATTTAGAATGCTTGGAAAATGATTGCAAAGAAATGAGAACTTAATATAGAACACCTGTAGGGATAAATCTACAACAAATTTTAACTTAAGGAATTGAAACCATTTATAAATTTAACATATCTACCTATTTTCTTTTGAAAATAAAATATAACTACCAAGAAAAATGAAGATCTTGGTTCTTGGAGGAGTGGGCCCTTGCTCCACCTAGATACAAGATTGAACAACTTAATTCTCTCTCAAAATAGAAATGGCTATTTTATTGATAAAATGTTATGCATTGCAAAAATATACTAGATCTATATAGATCAATCTATATCTATCCTTATTCCTCTATTCTTTAATTATTACCATTATTCCTATATTCTTCCAAGTATATATATATATATATATATTCTTCTTGTGGTGCATTGATGGTCGTAACTATTTCATGGATACGATGTAACTGAATCATGCCCAAAATAGATGCTGAATTAAAACATGGCTAGATGTACAATTGTGTGATAAGTGTCTTAGATCTGCAAGTATGAAAATTGGAAGTCTGCTCCTGATTAATAGGATCATTGATTTGATAGATCACCGGCTGTTTGAAATAGATATTTATCAGTTCTAAAACTTTAGAAGAGTTTTGAAACTAAATAAAATCATTCCATGTCTAACCATGAAAGTTTTGGAGCTTATCTGCAGGAGTTTCAGAACTAATTATGATAATTTTGGAACTATATATAGAGTTCCAAAACTAAGTCTGAAAGTTTTGGAACTAAGTTTTAAAATTTTAGAACTAAATCCAAAAGTTCTAAAACTAAGTTTGAAATTTCTGAAACTAAGTGACAGAACTTGTAATAGTGTAGTGGAGTTCCAGAACTAAGTTGTATTGATTCCAATGCTTCCAAAAACATGCAATCCACTTCATATTCATTCTTCAACTTAATGATGACCTATTTTATTACAAAACTTGAATTTTCCAAAACACTTTGTTGGGAATTACAGAGCTTTTAAACATTAGAATCACAATCAACAAAAGACAGACAATTACATCCTAACTCATATCAGATCAAATAAAAGTCACAAAATGTAGTCAAACTTAATAAAAGGAGAGAGTAAGATGAGGTCATTTATTGTACATTTAACGAGCATATCCTAGCCTCATCAACATCTAAGTGAAACTTCTTGTATGAGTATACTAATCCTCATGTATAATCTTTACTCACTCAATATTTGAATACTTCTAAATAATGGAATCCTAAACTAGTAGTTACTCAACCATTGGCATCCCAATTTATCATATAAGATTATGTGTCCATGTTTGCTAAATCCCCTACTCATTCAGAAGTTGATTTCCTCTACCAAGCATATGATCATATGTAGGATTATATAGATCTAACCAAAGAAGGCTTTTTTCTTGGGAAATAGTTTTGTCTATTATTGGAGACTTAGGCATACATCTACTCAACTATGCTCATGGTGATCATGAACTCTAACCTATGAGAATGGTATTTGCACAAGAGAGATAAATTCTTGTGTATTATATAATTGGGGATATCAATCAATTTATTATATGCCTAAAATTTCATGTAATTACCATTAATTAGTGGTTTATTTCTTTGAATTATGATCTAAATGGATTTGTATCGAGATGGTGGTAAATTCATAGAAATAATTTACTTAATTGAGATTATTTGTGTGAACTCATAATTAGCATGTTCCAACTACTGTAGGTCATCAGAATTAATTGACCTTTATTCTAAAATGGTGAGTTAACTAAAATCCATATTCACAAATGTGTTAAAGTTTAGATTGAATAACTATGGCACAAAAGTATTGGGTTCACATCTTTCATTACACACTGGCTCTTTTACCATCAGCATGGTATATGCATCAAGAACGTAGGAGGGTGACAAAGTATTGGGCATAAGTGTAAATAAAATTTATAATAGCATTTTTTTTTAAATGAGAACCCTATTATTCACACCATGTTGCTAAAAATCAAACATTTCCTATGCCATGGGTACACAAAATATTTAAGCACTATGATGGAATCCATTGCATAGAAGAACGTAGCCTATGATCTAAAAAAACATTATAAATATATAAATGTATCAAGATAGAAGAAAAATATCTCAATAATCCATGCCACTAAATATAAGATGGAGAAGAGGACATTGAAGATTTAGATATTGATGGTGTTATCGATCTAACTAATTTGTTTGAACCTGACCAGATAGTAGAACTAGTAAAGGACCCCATCGTAAAACCTATTGAAGAAGACAAGATGCGTAACACAAAAATTTTAGAATAAGAAGGGAAATTAATGATATAATTATATGTTGTTAAGGAAAAGTGTAAGGTTTACTAGTATCCGATTAAAAAGCATGTAAAAAACATTAAAAGTGAGAAGATTCCCAAATTGGCACATATAGATGATTACTGGATAGAATCTAATGTTTTTGAAGCTATGAAACTATGACAAGATTATCAAGATGTGTTTCCCACTAAATTTTTAGAGGTCAAAAGAATCAATCCATATCTAGTAAAATTTCATATAAAACTCAAAGAGCATGCATGACCCATAAATAAATGGCCATACAAGTTGAATCCAAATATGAAGTTAAAAGTGAAGGTTGAACTCAATAGAATGCAAGACACAAGTATAATCTATCCCATCAAAAAGATAAACTAAGTTAGTCCCATGGTAGTGTAGCCTATGAAAATAAGGGATATTAGAGTATGTGTTGATTATTGAATTTTGAATGATGCATGTGTGAATTATCAATTTCCAATTCCCTTCATAGATGAAGTTTTAGAATCTATCACAGGTCATGAAGTTTACTCTTTCATACATGGTTTTAGTGGCTATCATCAAATACCCATATTAGAAGAAGACGTATCTAAAATGAATTTTTCCATGAAATGAGGATCTTTTATATACAAGGTAATGCCTTTTAGCCTCAAGAACACACCTATGGTTTTTTCTTATGTAATAGTGACTTCATTCAAAGATTTCATTCATGACTTTTTGGAAGTTTATCTTGATGATTGGGTAGTATATTATTTATTTAAATAAGATTTTTCAAAGTTGTGTCTCATGATAGAATGTTACCGAGCTTTGTTCATTGCCCTAAATTTAAAAAAATGTTTATTTTTTACACTTTTTAGTGTCCTGCTATGTCACAAAGTGTGTAGTGAAGGAATTTTGGTAGACCAGGATAAAATTGTAGTCATTCTGAGTATGCATACACCAATAGACTCCATGTAAGTGTGATAATTTTTTAGCCATATAGGGTATTATCAAAATTTTATCAAGGGATATATAGCCATTTCATCTACTTTGGAGTATTTATTGTGGAAAGGTGTGAAGTTTGTCTTCATGCTTCATAGAACTAAAGTAGAGATTGGTCACTATGCCTATCCTTAACTTTTCAGATTGGATTAAGACCTTTAGTGTGCATGTTGATGCTTTATGTATCACAATTGGTACTATGCTTGCATAGCTAGGAGAGGATAGACTAGACCACCACATAAATTTTACAAGTTGAAAGTTGTCTGATGTAGAAAAGAATTACATGACAATTGAAAGGGAAGTACTCACTATTATGTTTGCATTATATATTTTTTTCATTATCTTCTTGCAACACCATTGGAATTTTTCATGGATCATCAAGCTCTATGTTACCTTATCAATAATTTGATGTTATGTGGATGCATTTTTTGATGGTTGATGTTATTTTAAGAATTCTAATTTTGCATTAACATCAATACAAGAAGAGAAAACATGGGGATAGATCATATCAGTCACATTCTTAATGGTGAAGAACTACAAGAATATTCTTCTAATGTTCATCTATTTTGTATTTTTGTGATCCCCAAAATTTTTGAAGCAATTACTAACTTCATTGAATAAGGAGTATTCTTGCACACTAACAATAAAGAGATGAAGTAATTTGTCACTAAAGCTTTGCCATATAGCATTATAAATGGGCTTTTGTATCATTTGGGGAAGGAGGAAGTACTATCCAAGGTGGTTCTAGAACATGAATGACCATAACTTTTACAAGAGGCACACTAAATTATAGCATGAGGACATTTTGTCAAGAAGCTACTATAAGGTAATTATTATAAAGTGGGTTATGGTGGCTGAACCATTTTCAAGATGCACATAGAGTAGTGCAGCATTGTGACATATGTAAATGCATGTGTAAATCACTATAAAATAATGAAGTGCCCTTGTACCCTTTGATAGCCAAAAAACCTTTTAAACAATGGGGCATTGACTTTTTTAGACCTATCAATCCACTGAGTAAATTTAGTAAAGTAGGGTATATTATCACTATGATAGATTACTTTACCAAATGGGTTGAAGCTACTGCAACACCTAGCTATGGTGCAAAGGATATAATAAAGTTTTTGTATGAGAATATTATTAAAAGGTTTAGAGGCCCAATCAAACTCTTTAACAATTACTGTACACACTTCCTAAACAATACCATCAAAGCCCTTATTGAATAATTCATTATTTCTCATCATAAAAGTACTGCATACCATCCACAAGCTAATGACCAAGCTGAGGCTTCCAAGAAAGTATTGGGAAAAATTTTGACGAAGATATAAGATGTCAAGAGGGATGATTGGGAAGATCACATTATAATTATTATATGTTCATATCTCATGCTTTATAATAGGGCTACAAGTTTTAATCCATTCCAATTGGTCCATGGGCTTGAAATAATTATGGCAATGGAATGTTTGGTACCTAGTCTATGCATTATAATGGTCATGAGACTATGGTATCATGAGTATCTCACCAATAAACTTTAAAAATTGAATAGGATGGATGAGTATCAATGTAAAGCATCTTGGATTTAGGAAACTCATAAGCAGATCTAGAAAGCATGGCATGACAATAATTTGTGCCATAAGGAATTTTATAAAGATCAGCCAATTTTTTTATATGATAGTCATTTTAGAGCATTTTTAGGTAAATTATAGATTAGATGGAAAGGGCCTTATGTTATACATGAAATATCATAGCAAATAATCATTGTTTTGAGAAATATATAGGGAACCATTTTGCCAGGTGAAGTGAATGGTTATAATCTTAAGCCCTACCACCAATAGTCTTAATTGATCTCTTTCTTCTAAGTGAGTGGGTGTTGAAAAGAATCAAGTAGATTAGGATTTCTCATTCTTACATGTTTTTTTGTGTATTTCTTTTTTTGTGTATGTGTGTGTTTGTATATGATCTCTTCACTACCATTTGGGAACCAAGATACCAAGTATATCATTTGCCAACCATGTGTAGGAGAATTAACATGCACCATTTTGGATGTTATTAGGAGTGAAAGAAAGTAAATAATTATAGGATATGTATGAACAAGTCACATCAAAAAACATCTTTATCATATAATGGTCATCCCCAAGTAGTTAATCCCAGATCTAAGGTTTAATTAGCCTAATATTCAACAAATCAGTAGTTAGTCAACATCATCTACTCGTATTCCCATATAGATAACAAAGAAAATAATGGTGTATTTTCACACATGTGCTAATGACTAATAATCTTAATTTCTATATTAGATAAGATTTTCCACATCAATAATTACATTCATGTTGAATGGACAACTTAGCATGACATTTACTTAAAAACCAATAGGCACACAATCTACAAAGGTGTAAGTTTGTGAACCAAGTCTACATTTCATCCTTACATATATTTTCACAAATTAAAACTTCAAAGAGCTGAGATACTTTTATTATGTAGAGAGCCAACAAAGTTTCAATTTCATCACTCAGCAATCATGAATACTTCACAACTCATTAGGGGTTTAAAAAATGCTAAAAAGAAGCAATGGGAATTGATATAGCACTTTAACAAACAAAATTCAATGATCTAGAGTTATTTTATTTTCTTTGAGTAGTAGAGATAAAACTATTTCACGTAGACCCCATCAATGATGCACAAGCACTAGCTCTCACAGTTCCCCACCTCTTCCATAACACAAATGTCGAATGCCTACTTTGAATGTCCACTTTCGGTGACTTGGGGGAGATTATACAATGCTTGATTGACCATTACAATGATGAAAACATATATATTGGGCTCAACACTATAATCATCATAAATACAAAAGAAATGGCCTGAGCTTTGGGTATGTATATGTAAGGAGATTATCTTTCCCTGTGTAAGATGAAAATACCACCCATTCTTTAATAGGTCTAAGATTTATATGTTTAGGGATCTAGATGGATCCCAATTAAATAAATTCATGATAAACTAATGTGCATCCTGGTAGAATTCATCACATGGAGGTTATGGCAGACTACCAAGTCTACTAAACAAATTCCAAAAGGGGTTGTGGACATTTCCCACCATATGATCCATCAAAATAAGCAATTTAATTTGCCTAAATACTTCATTTAGGATATACTAATGCCCATTGATAGTCAACACACATAACTCAAGTATACTTTCCAGTACCAACTCCTCATTTTTCTATTGTGATTCACACAATATAAGTACCCTAAGGGATAAGTGCACCCTAACACCAACTATTGGCCAACACATCAGTTCCCCAACTTGATATGGATACTTGACTGTGGATACCTAGAACATGAGGGTAAATTCAAGACATGGTGGGAGGAATTCTTAGATATGATCACCACACATCCTTGGGTACCATCTTATGTCATGAAATACTTGGCCCAACACACTAATGTCACCTTGTTATTAAAAGGCATGTGCATCCATATCCATGAAATGTTGAAGTTACCTTTTGGACCTCTACCATTCTTTGTTACCATGGCCATGATATAGGCTAAATTTGTTAAACATAAAGCCTTCACATCTAGGCATGTGACACTAATTCAAGCTATACCAACTAACATAATCATCCCTACAACACAACAATAAGAGGAAGCCACCACTTCATGGCCATAAAAAGGAAAGTGCAAGCTCTCCACCAAGCATCAATCTGATTATCATCCATTGAAGTACAATATAATGATTAATGCAACATAGTTAGATGATCCTAAGGTGCCCCAAATCTATGGGTGGACTTACCACCATGCCCTACATCCATCATCATCAACACTATGTGGTAATAAGTTGAAAAATTATAGCAAAGGGTTGACTTATTTTACTAGAAACCTTCTACCACCTTCATTGCTAAAGATGTCTTTGTACCACTTCTAGAAAGCCCATAAGAGTACCTCATGCATAGATCATGAACTAGGCATTAGGATAGGGTCTTTCCTACCCTTGAATAATTCACATTTGGTTGAAAAACCATGGCACAAGAAGAAAATCCTACTCCATCTTCAACTTCACCACCACCCAAATGCATTTCGGTTAACCTAAGATGCAAGAAAGCACATGTTTCTAGCTCCATGGTCTAGCCAAATGTTTTTACACCTTCACCACAAGCTTAGGATGTTGAAGATCTCATACTAGAGTAACCTAAAATAGAATAATGATAGGCTTCACAAGAAAAATTAGCTCACATATCAAAATGGTGAGTCAAAAAAAAGGAGAAGAAATGCCACAAGGAGCAAGCTCAATAAAAAATTTGTCAAGCCAAAGAAGCTGAGGCCACACAAAAGGCCCAAGACATAGAGGTTGATTAATAGAATACTCTCAAGGTGGAAAATAAGGGAAAATAAGCTAATGATGCATCCAAGAAAGGATAGGAGGTGCATCAGATGAATACGGCTGAAGATCAAAGGACAAAAGAAGCTAAAATCATTGTTAAGGTCTAGGTCAAAGAAGAAAATAAAAAATAGGATGTAGTGGCATAAGCAAAGTATGTTATGAAAGATGCCACATGCATATAATAGCAATTTAAGCAATCTATAAAGAATAATAAAGAAGATTAAGATGAAACCTTGTGTAAATACTAGGCCCAAGCATAGGCACAACAAGAAAGTGCAGTTAAGGCATAGGCACATGCACAAGTATAGGCACAAGCATAAGAACAAGCATAGGCATAGGCTATAGTTAAACAATCCAAGGATACTACTCTAGAGGAATAGAAGAAATTAGAATTATGTGCATAGAAACTATAGGAGGAAATTATCCTATGGGATTGCTAGCCTTTCAACAGACCTAGCTCATACCTAGTAAATTATCCTTAAAAACATACAAGGTCAATTGGGTTGACCCTATATAGCTGACATTTCTAAGAGTATTTAGGGAAAGATCCACCTATAAATACAAGATCATTTCATCATTATTTTAATATGTAATCAATAGTTATTATTTTTCTCATACTTCACAATTTGTTCTTCCACCATTCTACTTGAAGATTCTTATCTTAGGGTTTATACTTCTAGAATCTAATCTTGTGGATAATTATTGGATACTTTAGCCTTTTTTAATGATCCTTATAAACCATAATAGCCTCTTTTGAATCCCCTTTTTCCAAGGGAGATATTGAGTCTTGATGGGTTCACATTCAAGTAAGTATATTATAACTTTGTTCTCCTCTCTTTAGTATATATAAGTAGCATATGTGTTGGCTCAAATAATATAACTCTTCATATTCCATGTATTAGGGTCTTATTCATACTTAGCTTAATTGAGATTATCCTATACATGTTTTGATTGCTTTGTTAACCCATCATGTTGTGCCAAAAGCTTTAGAGTGCACTAGATTAGATTTATTTTCTTGTTTATTAGAATAGGTGAATATTAAACCTAGGACTCTTTTAAGGTTGTTGTGTGATTGTGTTAGAATATAAGATTTGTAACCCTTCCTAACATGATGTATTGTGATAAGTGATCCCCTAATTGGGTCTAGTAGATCCCCATATTGGTCATGCTCCCACTTAACAAATGTATTCCCAATAGAAAGTGTAAGTATGTAAGATTTATTTCACTTTGGCTTCACCTTCATATTACATTTTGGTGAACCCAATGTGAAACTAACCCTTATAAGATTTATTTCACTTTATTTCATTCTTTTTAGCATTATTTTTATCATATATCTGTCATACTGGATTGACTCTATCAACCCAATTCTAATCTCTATGTGTAGGTTATTAAGAATAGGCAACTAGATCGACTCATATGACCCAGTACAGGTTTTTAGACTTCCAGTCCAAACTACTAGGTCAACCTAGTCAACCCTATACATTCCAGGCACTCAACAACAGGATTATATAAAGCTTTATCGATCTATTTGACCTAGTTAGTAGGTTTTCAACCATATTCCAAGGTTATTGACTAGTAATATTCATTCTTAGCATCTCTAATCTACTAAGGTTCTTTTTTTAATTTTTGTCTCTTTCTTTTCTATCTTTCTTTTAATAGTTTTTAATCTAAAAAATTTCCCCTACATAATCAACTGGATTGACCATGTTAACCCAATTTTGTGTTCTATGTGATGTTTGAATAACTAGGTCAACCTTGGTTGACCCTATTCATTTATAGACCTTACTTTTTTAGTATAGGTTTGACCCTATCGACCCTATTTTGTAGTATAGGTTTGACCCTATCGACCCTATTTTGTATTTTGTGCATATAGTGTCAACACTATACCTTGTTTCAAGTTGGAATTAATCTCAATATGTTAGTCATTAGTTCACATGTTTCTTTTCTTGTTACTTACACACTTTGAATAGTTCACATAATCTAATTAGGGGGTTTTTAATTAACTATTTAGTTTCACTATTTATTTTTAATGCACACATCCACAAATCACAAAATCTAAACAATCATTTTAACATTTTTCTACCCAAGGCTAACCTACCTAGCTTTCATCACCAGGGGGGAAACCAACTTGATACTATAGTCAAGTATAAAGCATGGTTAATGTTATATTCTAGATAAGCACCTAACACCCTTATCACTGTAGTATGTGAAGTGAGGGGGTAAGCCCAAATACAAAGCCTATATCATTTCAACTTCAGTCTTTTTTATCCCAAACTACTTGAAACTACCCTTATATCGTTATCTAGTTCCTTGCTTACAGCCAACTTCCCATCAAATTTAAAATCATTTTTTAATAATCTAATAAGACATATTAGGTTGACCAATTAATTAGCTCTTTACTTTCCAAGTTGATTGCTTTATCTTTACTCAATTATGTGTGTAAAAACTTGTATTAGCCAGTGTTAGTGAAAGGTTTCATATTATGTGCCTCAATTGGGTTGGCCAATGTTGATCCAATTGATTATTTATTTCTTTTCAGCTCTTACTTTCCTATATTAGTTGAAAAAATTGTCTTATTTTAGTTCATAACTTGTTATCAAACTTCTCATTTTCCCTATCTATTATATTGGGTTGACCTAATCGACCCAATACCTTTTTCTAGCCTCTATGCATTATACAAGATTAACCCAATCAACCCTATATAGTTTTTTAGTCCTTATTTCTATACTAGGTTGACCCAATCAACCCTTTACTATTTTCTACTTTCTCTATTTGTTAATCTAGTTCCCTATTTCTCTAATTTTGCATTTTGTTCATCTTTCTTCAGTCAGAATGAAGTCTCCTATTATAATCTTATTGGATATCTTTAATCCATTTATATTCTATATGTGATGTTTATTTCTCGCTCTCTTTTCCTCCCAAGAGAACCATCACTCTTAGGGCACCTCTCCTCATCCTTCATCTATAAATTGTAGTATGGTGAAAATAACACCTCAAGATGAACTTGATGGATCTATTCCTTTCTTTACTTAACAAGATACTTCTCATTCTCAAAATATTCAAACTAATGTGGGAGTGATTGACACAAGTTTATTCATCAACCCCACTAATAACCCATCTTCTAATAATCCTCCCCTTAATACCAATTCGCGCAATGCTCCTACCAACAGTAATCCACCTCCTAATACAAATCAACTTTTATCCCAAGTCATCCAAAAAATGAACAATATGAAAAATTCTAACACCCATCAAATGATATATCTCCAATAATATTTAATCAATGTGGCTAATCAACCTCTAACTATCCATCCTTAAGCTAATCCCAATTTCATTCGTCCACCTCTTAGGGATGCCTCAGGAAATGTTATTCCTCAACCCATAATGAATAAAAAATGCTTCAAACCATTAAAAATGAGCCTTTATCCCCCTTTATTGTATCCATTGATATTGGTAACAATCGCTAACTATCAAATATGATGGGACTAAAGACCCTGCCTCATTTCTTAAAGCCTTTGGCAACCTTTACAAAGAGTGGATCTAAACTAATACCTTTGCCACAACTAAAATCTTAGTTAAAAGTTTTATCAGTGATGTATTATAATGGTGTAATCAACTACCCCAACATTATATTTGGCAACTTGAAGATTTGGTTAATCTTTTAGTTAAAGAGTTTCAACACAATAATCTTCCCAAAAATTGTCTTAGCCACTTCATCAATGCTAAGCAATCTCCAAATGAATCAGCTCATGACTTTATCAAAATATGGAAATATTTATACCATAAATCCAACCATAACATGACTGATGATAACTTATTCAAACTATTTATCACAACTTTGACTCCCACTCTCCAATATAAGGTTTGAAGCTTTGCTCCCCAAACACTTAATGAAGCTCTTGATCAAGCTAAACATCAAAGACTTTCTCATGAATAAATTTGAACCTAATACCAAACTTCTCAAAGGATATTTCCAAAAATCTAATGATATCACTAGTAATACTCTGTAAACCAAACTAAGAGTTGCTAAAACTGATGTTCATTTACCTTCTCATACACCTCTTTTGGTTTAGCAAATGAAACAATTTTTACCACCCTTAAAACCTTTCATATATCCCAATGATCCTCCTAAGTTGTATGATCCCAATATTTTTTATTGGTTCCATGTTGACATTATGTATTCTCATGAATCTTATAGAGGGCTCACTAAATTTGTTATTTCTTATATTCTTGGTGATTCATTCAACCATGAAGGTATGATTAATATTCGTCATCAAGAGTACATTATTGCCTCTCAAAAATGACAAACTTATAAAGCTTCTACCTCTAACAATAAAAAATACTCTTCAAATAATCAATAAACTTATAAGGATGTTTGTGCCATTGACACTGACTATGACCAATACTTTAACAATTCTCAATATGTCAACACTGGTAAGGTCAACTATCATCACAAACCAGCTCACAAAAATCTTGTTGCCAAGCCTAAAAATCCATCTTTATAAGAATAATTGCTTAAATATACCACCACCACCACAAATCCTAATTTGGAAGCACCTGAGGGACAACTTCCTCCTTCTGATCCTTCAACCACATCTATTCCTCCAAAATCTAATCTACCTCCTAAACCTCATGTTGGTTCTTCTAAATCTCATTAGAACTTTATTGAAGAACTTAACTCTATGCCTTGTAAGATTCCACTTATGGATTTGGTTCATACTTTACACTATCATCATAAATTCCTTATGTAACAACTTCAAGAAATTGAAGTTCCTTATTCCATAGATGAAGAACCACCTTATATCAAATCTCAACCTAACAACATAAATACCATTGAAACTATTTGTCCTTCCAGACCCTCTATTGAATTCCTTGAAGAGGACATGATCAATGATGAGATTATTTTTCATGTCAATGATTCGCCACTCTTTATCAAAATATCCATTAATACCACTCTTGTCTAAAAATTTCTAGTTAATGAAGGATCTAGTATTAATGTGGCATCTTTATGGCTTATACAACAACTTGGTTAAACAAGGATCATCTCAAGAAAACTCATCTTACTTGTTATGGTTTTGATAAGACTAATCAAAAGTCACTTTGTTGTATTTGGCTTCCATTAACCATTGGACCTAGAATAGTTTGAACCAAGCTTATGTTCCTTGATCTTCCTTTATATTATAACATACTCCTTGATCATCCATGGACTCATTGAATGAGGGCCATTACTTATTTTGATAGTCAATATATTAAATTCTTACATAACAAAAAATGATATAAGCATGAAGTTGATCCCAACCCATGGAGCATTCAACTTCCGAATCCTAAATCACAATATCGTATTATTACCATTCCTAAAATTAATAGTTCTCCTTTACCTGAGTTCATCAACATGAATCCTAGTTTAAAAGTTACTCTTATGGATTCTATTGATGATGAGCCCAATGATTTGAAACATATTTGTAATACTACCAAGTGACCTCCCTACATTTTGTAATTGCATCCTCCTCTCTTACCAAGAGACCATATTGTTCCTCTCATAGATGAGACTACCTATTTTACCCCTCCATGCAATGCTCAAGAGCCTTCTCTACCAAAATATGCCTTCACTTGAAATGATTTTGGAGTGGCCAAATTATTTCAATATCCTCTCATCATGTCTCCTCATACATTCAGTAATGTTTGGATTTCACCCTTTGAAACTCCCCCTGATTCTCAAGCATGTATAATTTCTCCAACATATGATGACAACTATATCATGGCCCAAGATCAATTTAGAGACTTGTATGTCCAACATTATCAAAAAACCTTATCCTAAATTCATGCTTTTAATCAATATGTTTAAACCATTTTTGTGGATCATACCGTAGATCCTAAGGGTCATGTGCCTCTTGTCAATTCTCCTCTTATCAATACTCCTTAGGTGGTAGAAAAAATTATGCCTTTCAAATCTCTAAAATTTCCTACACCTCCTTTACCACCTTTGAATCCAAACATTATATCTGATCCTTCTCCCATCATCAAATCCACCAACACACCAATCTCTTCTACTCCATCTACTTCTACTCCTAAAATTGCACTTGATGCCAAGGCAACTGATGTTCTCCTAATATGTTTTGATTTTGATCACCATGGAAATCAAATTTTATATCTTGAAGTAAATGTTGAGTATTATGGTCCTCTTCCTACCTTGTCTAGTGGCGAAGCTATCCTTGAGTTACTTTATGCTCAAGAACCTCAACTTCCTTAGCAACAACATAAACTTGGGAATTTTAAAACTAAAACTCCTTGCTTCAATAACTTCATTACCAGCATTGATCCCAAAACAAATCCAATGTCATCCTTACCCAATGCACCATACCATTTTCAAGATGGTAATGTCATGTTTATTGATGAAACCACTCATATTAAATATGGTAATCCATCTTGTCCTTGACTGAACATAGTCTCTCATGAGCTCTCACACACTAAACATGATAGTTTTGGCTTAGTCTTTGATAAGTATCATGAGGCTTTTGATTTATCTTATGAGGACATGCTTGACATTAACCCTATAATTATGGTGCATAACATCATTACTTATCCTAATGCCAAGCTTGTACGTCAAAAATATATAAAATTTCTACCTGAAGTTTTAACTTTATGTCATAAATAAATCATCAAATTACTTGATGCTAAATTTATCAAACCAGTGGATTATTTTGAATGGATTCCCAACATTATTCCAATTCAAAATAAGGTCACTATGGTCATTCACATTTGTATTGATTTCCACAATTTTAATCATGCTTGTCCTAAGGATAATTTCACTTTACCTTTAATATATGCCATTGTTGATTCCATGACTAGTTATGAAATGTTATCTCTTATGGATGGCTTCTTGGGGTACAATCAGATTCATATCACTCCTAAGGACCAACATAAGACAAATTTTACCATATAATGGGGCACCTATTACTATGTCAAAATGCCCTTTAGCCTCAAATATGTTGGAGCCACTTACCAATGAGCAATCACTCACATCTTTCATGATCTCATCTATAAAATTATTAAAACCTATGTGGATGATCTTTTTTATAAATCTAAACATCGTAAAAATCATCTTTATTATCTCACTATCATCTTTGATTGAATCTTTAAATATAAAGTTAGACTTAATACTTATAAATGTGTCTTTGGAGTCATATTTAGAAAATTGTTAGGATTCTTAGTCTCTCTCCACGGCATCGATGTTTACCCCACCAAGATTAGTGCCATCATTAGCATGCCCATTCCTATATATATTCCTAACATTCATACCTATTTAGGTATACTTGGGAAAAATAGATTATTTATCCTAAAATGGCTTATTGCATCCACTCCATCAATTCCCTTCTCAAGAAAGGTACTGCTTAAAACTAGATGGATCCATGTCAAAAATCTTTTGATAACATGAAAAAGTCTTTACTTCACCCACCTACACTTTGTCTTCATTCCAATGATATACCTTTGATTTTATATATTTCTTCCACACATATTTTAATTGGGGCAATGTTTTCCAAACATAATGATATGGGAAGAGAGTATGCTATCTACTACATTAGTCAAGGACTTATCGATTATGAGACACATTATACCAAAGTTAAACATGATTGCCTTGATATCTATTTCATAACTGAAAAACTTCATCATGCATGATTTACCAGACTACTTATGTCATCATTCATTCTAACCCCCTTTATCATTTCTTCTCCAAAGCCTTTCTTCCTAGAGATAGAATTACCAAATGGATGGTCCTACTTATGGAATTCAATCTCTATATCATCACTCAAAAAGTTGTTAAAGGGTAAGTCATAGCTTATCAACTTATTTCAGCTCCCATTCCATCCACTTCTTCCCTTCAAGATGATCTTCTAGATGACAATATCCTTTACATTGAAGGTCTTAATCAAGCTCTCTCTCTCATAAGATTACTTTCATAGCTTTACCACCGATCTTAAAACCAATCAACTAGATGAATATTCCACTCCCTTTGATACTACTAAACTAAAAGTAGTTATTGATGAGCTCCCTAAAATTAATGTTGACTTACATGAGGATACTTAGACCCTTCACTTTTATGGCGTTAAATGCCTTCAAGGAGCTAGGGCAGGTTGCATTCTCACGAGTCCTCTTGGCAAGATTATTTCTTTAGTTTTTTTATTCACCTTTGATGTCACCAATAATATGGCCAAATATAAAGTTCTTATCTTAGGCATTAGAGATTCTCTTGATTTAGACATCTAGTACCTTCATGCTTTAGGTGATTCTCAACTTATTTTCCATTAATTTAGTGGTGATTATTAATGTAAAAGTGGAAACCTCATCACCTGTCATCAAATTACAACCACTCTTGTTAAGGATTTTATCTCTTTCACTATTGATCCTATTCCTAGAGATCAAAACTCCATTGTTGATTATCTTGCCTCATCGGCATCTCTCTTTCATCCTCATCAAGTTCTTTTCGATCCTTTTTTTCTTATACAAATAATAAAATACCTATCTTCAAGTTAAACACTAGATTCACTTATTTACCATATTGAGGTTGTTATCATTCATCAAAGCCCATGGTACCAAGATATAATTTAATTTTTAAAACACTAATGTTATCCTCTTAATTTAGATTCTCATGAAAAGACACACATTCATAAACAAGATTTCAAATATATATTTTGACATAACATCCTTTATTATCACAATGATAAAGGTACCTTTCTCTATTGTGTTATGCAATATGAGTTCCCTCCTCTTATTGAACAATAATATGGGGAAATTTGTGGTGGTCACTATAGCAGACATGCTATAGCACATAAATGCCTACATATGGGTTAATTTTGGCCTACTCTTGAAAATGATGCAATTGAATACGCTAAAAAGTATAGTCCTTGTTAGCTTCACGATGATCTAATCCATTCACCTCCAGTTGAACTTCAAACTATCAAATATCTTTGGCCATTTTCCATGTGGGGATTTGATCTTATTATTAAACTCCCTTACTCCCATGATGGACATGTCTATATCATCACTGCTTCCAAATATTTTACCAAGTGGGTTAAAGCCATGCCCCTTGTTAATGTCATTGGTCCTATCATTTCCAAATTTATTATTAATTAAATCATTTACCACTTTGGCATTCCCCATACCATCATTTTATAAAATGGTGGTAACTTCAAAAATAAACACGTTAAATAAATTTTTAAAAAATTCAAAATCAATCACAAATTTTCCACGCTTTATCATGCATAATGCAATGTCCAAGCCAAGGCCACTAATAAAATTCTCAATAAAATCCTTCAAAATATAATTGATAAAACCCTCATAGATTGGCATCTTCATCTTTACCCTACATTTTGGGCCTATTGAACTAGCATACATACTGCCACTGAGGCAACACCATTTTCTCTAGTCTATGGTTTTAAGTCAATCCTTATTTTAGAAGTTGAGCTTCCTTCTCTTTGTATATCTCTTCATGGTATTATTCTTCATGAATAATTACATGAAGTTCACCTTCATTCCCTTGATCATCTTGATGATCACTATCTTTTTACTTTACAACATAATCGCCAATATAAGGTTCACATTGCTAGATAACATAACAAACATGTTAAAACATGCACTTTTAATGTTGGTAATCTTTTCCTTCAATTATACTACACTCATGATAAAAAAAGGTAAATACACCCAAAAATGGTGGGGCCCATATTTAGTTAAATAAATACTTGGTCCAAGCACCTACCACCTTTAAACCAATGAAGGCCATGTTTTTAAAGAGCCCACCAATGCTCAATTCCTTAAAAAGTACTTTGCCTAAACATTTCCTTATTTTTGTCGTGATTTATATATACATCTATCTAACACTTTTTGTAGGTTACTAAAGCATGAGTCTCTCCCTCTATAGCAAGTTTCCTCTTTTTCACAAACCTTTAGTCCTCCCTTTTGGTTTTTTTGTTTCTTGATTTGCCATAGTCTTCTTTTCTTCTTTCATTTTCTCTTTTGGCACCGCTTTTATTTATTTTTTGTGAGTTTCTTTGTAAGGCCATGGATAGGACCCAACATTCCTCATAACATTATGACCATCTTATTTTCTCACACTTTTTGCTTGCCAATTTTATTTTGGTACCCCTTGGGTTTTTCTTTTGTGAGTTACTTTGTAAGACCATGGATAGGTACTAGCATCCCTCAAAAAACTACCATCTCTTTTACTTTATATTTTCCTTGTTTTATAAATTTGAAGTATAAGACCATGGATAGTACATAGCCCTCCTCACAAAATTACCACCTTTTCATGTTCTTGATCCTTGTTCTCAGCTTTAGTTTTTACTTCTTTTGCTAGATGAAATTTGTATAACAATTTTTTTTAGCATGTTTTCCTCCATTTCCCTCATTCTCATGATAAGGAATCACACTTTACTGTCATTATATCCCATTTTTCCCTTTGTCACATTTTTTTCAATTTGAAGCAATTCAAATTATTCCATGTGTAATTCCTCTTGATTTCCCCTTCATTTCATATCCACATTGGATAAAACAAGGTCAAATTTAAGATAGCATTTTTATTTCACCACCCCATGCTCTTTAAAGTTCTCTCTCTTAGCAAACCTGTCCCAAATATTCAAATGAAATTCATATTTAGCACCCATTTTTGGTCTTCCAAATTGATATGGAGGAGGAATCAAAAAATTCATCAATAAAGTTAAAAGCCACATCATTTAAAACAAAAGGCAATGATATCTAAATAGAAACATACAAATCTAAAAATTCAAAATCACACCAAAATATGTGATTCCAAGCACATCTCATATCTCTAATCAAAGCTCAAACTCCATAGTTGGCCTCACATGGAGCTAAGGTCCTTTGGGGTGTGTTAGGCTAGTAGATTAGAATAGAGGAATTCAAAAAACTCTATGTTGCTACCTAAATTTCTCACACAAGTACCCAATCTTTATAGTAGATTGATGGTTATATAAGGGGTCCAAAAAAATGGGTAACATATTTTGGGGAGGTAGGTCCATTTTAATTTTCATGCACATAGCCTTCATGGGATGATCTATATACTTTATTTGTTGACCTATGAATTGTGTAGCTAAGAGAAGTTCTTCAGAGTCCTTAAGAACAAAAGTCCTCTTGTTTTGACAAACCTAATTTGAGTGTCTTGACTTCAATAAAGAATTCCTCTACCTTGATTTTTCCTTCATTCTCCCCTCACCCATTTTATTTCCCCCTTGATAACTAAATTTTGATTCTAAATCTATTTTCCCCTTTTCTTTAATTCTTTCTCATTTACCTCTTAAAAACATGCTTACACTAATTTGTTTCAATTTTATCTATCTTTAAATTAAAACAACATGTTTTAGTAACTATTAATTATGTTCTTTACACCATGATTTACATATCTACACTTAATTTACTTTCCTTTTATCATTTTTAATTATTTAAATTCCCTATCTTATAGACACCTGAGTTCATACCTTTTTCCATTATTGAGTGAGGTTAGATTGTTACTTCTCACTCGACAATGTTGTTTTCCCTTTTATGATTCCTTTTTCCATTGTTGAGTGAGTTGTGGATTGTTACTGCTCACTCATCAATGTTGTTTTACCAATTTCCTTTTTTGTCTTTTACCATTGATTTATTTTATTACCATCTTGAATGACATGTATCCTTGGTTTGACTTGATGAGTTCACCTTTTTTACTTGAAGATAGCTTATTTGAGTTTTTTTGTCTTTGGTAGCCTTGGCTTTTTTCTTACCCAATTTACTCTTGTTATTTGACTTGGTTATTTGGTATAACATAGAACCTACACCCTAGCTTGCCAAATTTCCCAAGTATTTCCCATCATCATAGTACCAACTATATTTGATTTTCTTGTGTTTGTTTGTTTTTGCTCTTTAGTTTTGTATTTTTGGGTTTGTTAAAATCAGTATCTACACCCTACATAATCAAAACTAACAACATAGTAGACAACCATCCTACAATAAAGGTAAGTCAAGGTACACATTGCATTTACTTTTTAGTCATTTACTTTTAGTTGTATTTAATTTAAAATACCACAATTTTTTTAGCATCGATGTTGTGTGTTACTATGTTATTTCTTGAAACACCATCCCTTATTACACCTTAATAACACATGATTAGATTCAAAAGGGGCATATGTATACACATAATATTTTAAACTTTTATCAAATACTAATGCTTTACATCTTGAAGTAACCCATAGATACTCAATATCTCTCAGTGCATGCCCTAAGGGGTGAATCAAGAAAGGGGTGGATTCTTAGGATTGTTGTCCCTTATTGCCACATTATTACCAATCCAAATAGCTCTTAAAACTATTCCCTAAGCTATTAATCCTCCCTTTCACACTCCTTTATTTTTTTACCATGCTTTATCCTCATTTTCTTTCCTTAATTCCCTTTTGGATAGTCGGTTGTACTAGGTCAACTAGGTCGACCATGTACAATCTAGGGGTATTTTTCACTTTTTGGGTTTATTAGCCTTTCAGTTGACCTAGCTCATACCTAGTGAATTATCCTCAAAAACATACAGGGTCGACTTGGTTGACCCTATACAATTAAAATTTTAGGGAGTATTTAGGACAAGAGACACCTATAAATACAAGATCATTTCCTCATTATTTCAATATGCAATCAAGAGTTATTATTTTTCTTACACTTCTTCAAAACCTACTCTTCCACCATTCTACTCAAGGAATCTTAGATTAGATTTTTTACTTAGAGAATCTAGTCTTGTGGATAAGTATTGGATCTTTTGTCCTTTCTTAGTGATTCTTATAAACCATAATAACCTCTTGTAAAGCCCCTTTGGCTAAGGGAGAGATTGAGTCTCGATGGGTTCACATTTAGGTAAGTATATTCTAAATTTGTTATCCTTTATTTAGTAGATAAAAGTAGCATAAGTGTTGGCTCAAATAATGTTACTCTTCATATTCCATGTATTGGGGTCTTACTCATACTTGGCTTAATTGAGATTATCCTATACATGTTTTTATTGATTTGATAACCCCTCATGTTATGCCATAATATTTAGTGTACACTATATTAGATTTACTTTCTTGTTTATTAAAATAGGTGAATATTAAACTTATGACTCTTTTAGGGTTGTTGCATGATTGTGTTAGACTATAGGATTTGGAACTCTTCCTAGCATGGTGTATGGTGATAAGTGATCTCTTAATTAGGTCTAGCAGATCCCCATATTAGTCATGCTCCCACTTAACAAATGTATTCCCAATCAAAAGTGTAGGTATAATCTATCTTCTTTGAGCCAAGATTGATTTATAGACATGATGCATTTCTGATTGCATACACTCAGTGCATGACCTTATCTTTTTCACTTATGACCATGACATGAACTAACCCTTTAGTGACTTTAGGCACATTAGTATAATTCCCCCTCTAGCAAGAAACATCATTAGATGTCTCCAAACTACCATTAAATAAATAGCTAGAGGGTGTAACAGCATTCTAGGAGTCTATTATGTAGAAGGACACCTCTCTAAAATAAGAAATGGATTAATCCAAGGTTGAGAATGTCAAGTTGAAAGATCACCTCCATGAAGCTACCAATCTTATCCAAGATTCATTTCTTGATTTGTTCACTCAAGAAATTTGGGACCAAGTCATGTTTGACCACCATAGACTCAAGACTCTGGTCTTTGAGTTAACCAAGGACTAATGCACAACACAAAAACGTCATGCAATTGGTACATTGGGATAATATTTTAAGACCAATGCTATGAATCTCATTACTTTATTGGAAGAGTATCAAGGCATGTTGGACACTTCTATGATTCAATCACAACAAATCACATGTAGCTTACTAGACTAGAAGTAGCAACTAGATAATTCCCTAGCCAATTTTAGTACATAGATTGTAATGGCCTCTATAAATAAATAAACCATGGTTAGACATACTACCAAAAAGGATAATAAGGATAGATCACTCCAAGAGTCACTCAATGTTAGGTACAATATGTGTGATAACCTCCTTAATTGGCAAATTTAGCTTTTGCATAGTTCCTTTGTTAGCCTTCAAACTCAACATTACACAGACAAGATGGAGCATCTAAGTGGCAAGATTTAGACAAGGGTCACAAAAACCAAGGCATCCATGAGTATAACTGATAATGCACATCTCAATTATAACATTGATTACCATACTCCATTTTGCACCCTGCTATAAATGATCCAGAAGTGATGTTGCATTAGCATGCCTACAAGACTGATCTGACTCCCTTTTCTAGAAAAGTTTCCTAGATTTCCAACACACCTATATATAATTTACCTTCAAATCTCTATCATATCATTGATTAGTATAAGGTTGCATATTCTAAGTCCAAAGACTCTTTTGGTCAGTCATCATCTATGTCTATGACACCTCCATCAAGTTAAGTATTTTGTAGAGTATAAATTTTGAATAATTCTGTATAAAATTTTTGTATTGGGGATGATTTAGTAAGATAAATGGGTCCAGGTTGGTTGAAAACCCATAAAGGGTGGCCACCTAATTACATCAACTTATTGAATACCAATAATGGGTGGTAAGTTGGTATGATACTTAGTTGACAACTTGAAAGGGTAGTTAAGTAGTACGTAAGAGGTGAAAATAAAAATCAACACCTTGAGAAACTATTGTGACTCTTATTAGTCTAACCATTTTTGCAACCTCTACTCACTTGTATAATTTTGGAGATCCTATGACATTATCTCAAGATGAGGTAACATTTTAAGTTTGTAAAAGTGTTGGGATAAGAATTCAGATTGTAAAGTTGTGCAGGATATTTGTTTAATATTTATGTGTTATGTGCTCATTTTATCATGTATAAGTTTATTTTGTCCTATCTCCATGACTTTTAATAGATTATAATATTAAAAAACTCCACTTTCGGCACCAATTATGAGAAGAAGATGAACAATCATAGACAAGAAATGTCTATATATACTTTGGATTGTATGAAGAATAGAGTTCCACTTTTGAAGATATCAATAGAGACTCATCTGGTTATGGTTACCTATGTGATTTCTTACTTTATTCCTTGTGTGTGTTATCACATATAATGTTTGATTAATTTGTATCTAATTTAACAATAATACTTTATTTATATTTATGAATCACTGGTTGTTCTTACCTCCTATATAATACATGATAATTAACACTTATTATGTTTTTCTTATCTAACCTCCTGTATGAATACAATACACTATTATGTGCACTTAAAGTACATCCTATCTATCATCATCCTTAGCATGTTTTGATTATTTAGGAACCTCTACTAACAAAAATACATGTGACCTAGGAGAATACTGAGTTTGCATGCATATGGGTTGGTAATGGATAGATCTGGTGCTTACATTATGTTTCTTGGTAGTGGTGGTGAAAGAACTTTTATTAGTATCATTGCTCATATTAGAAGTTTGGATCATAGTTTCACTTGGAAATATAGCTCTAGTTTTGGTCTAAATATTAATTAACTTAGTAAAATACCTAAATTTTATATTAACCAACCCCTAATTAATGTCAAGCATGTCAATCAATTGCGGTAGATGGGAAAATGATGGGAAAGCAAATCATTAGAAGCACATTTCAATTTTACAACTTGTAAATTTGTAATGTTTTTACCATTCTCCACTTTCTATTAAGGGTTTTGGGAGGTGGGCATTACTTTGGAGGTGAGTATAGGGATCCTAGTTACACTTTACAACTTTGTAAAGTTATAAAGTGTAGTGAGAGTTCTGATTCTCATTGGGTCATGGTTAAATGTGGGAAGTAGAGTTTGCATTACACATTGAAATTTTGAAAAGTTTCAAATTACAATGTGAGTTTTGATTCTCATTAGGTATTAATGAAGAGTGGAAAGTGGAGTCTAGATTATATTTTGTAACTTTACAAAGATAAAAAAATGTAATACGAGTTCCAATTCCCACTAGGTCTTAATGAATATTAGAAAGTGGAGATTTGGGTGCCCTTTGTAACTATGAAAATTTGAAAACTACACAAAAAAGTTTAGTTTCTACTTGGGTCTTGGAAAAAGGTATTTAGGCCATTTATAAAAAAAATCTCAAAAAACTTTATGGGTTTTCATTAAGGTATAAGGTGTTCTGAGGCTTTTGGCACAAAAATATCAACATTTTTGGTGACATTTATGGGGTAATTACCTATTAATAAATTTCTTCCCATTAGCCTTATATTTCATTGGGCATGGATTCATATAAAGTTTATCACATAATTCTTGTAGAAATATGTTAGGATATTAACAAGAACAATTGATTATTGTTGTGTAAGCAACTAAACATAGAATTAATCAGAAGTAATAAGTAACTAGAAACTAGAATCAGCAAAGAACATGAGATACAAGAAACAATGAAAACTTGTATTAAACTCTTCCCGAAGGAAATACAATTGAAGAAATCTCTCTTTCTTCCACACCTCTCAGATGTATAGATCTCTTTCCCTCAAGAGTTCTCTCTCACAATTACACACACAATTCAGCTACTTGAATTGATTTATACATCATACAAGCTATGAAGATCTATCCCTATTATAAATAATTAGGGATCATGAGCTATGCATTCTCCACTATTAAATATACCTCCTAATCAAAGGTCCAAATCAGTCCTACCAAAAATAGAAATGTGGACTTACAACTAACAGCTAAACTTATCATGCAAACAATCTATTCCATCCACAAAAATAGACTTTTTGGACGCATAGGTGACTGACATCAGTCCCTATTTTCTTGCACATGACCGACGTCAACCGATCCATAACTGACATCGACAGCTACTGGTCAACTCCTTGCCATTGTTGGCAACTGTGTAAATCTAGCAACTTTCGCATCTGCTCATCTGGTGAAGCTTTTAGCTCCACACCTTAACAATTTCCCACTTGGAGATAAACAGTTGCACCAATACCTATACAGCAACATCTTCTAGCTTCTCCATCTTCAAACTCCATCTTGAAGACCAACAAAAGTTGAATGAAGATTCAACTTCTCCTTTGTTATCAGCTTTGTTAACATATCAGCAGGGTTTTTATCTATATGAATCTTCCTCAGCTTCAACTCACCATCCTCTAATACCTATCTTATGAAGTGGTACCTAAGTTGTATATGTTTGGTTCTTGAATGAAAGGCTGAATTCTTTTCTAAATGAATTGCACTTTGACTATCACTATACAATTTGAAACTCTCTTGCTCCTTTCCCAACTCTTCCATGAACTGTGTCATCCATATCATCTCTTTGCTAGCCTCTGTGACTGCAATGTATTCTTCCTTTGTAGTAGACAAGGCAACAACCTTCTACAACTTTGAAATCCAGCTAATTGTCATTCCACCAACAGTGAAAACATAACTTGTGGTGCTTTTTTTGCCATCCAAGTCACCTTCCATAACTGCATCTACATATCCATGAAGAGAAGTATTTAACCCTCCATAGCACAAATGCCTACTGCTGGTCCCTCTCAGATATCTGAGAATCCACTGAACTACTTTCTAATGTTCCTTCCCTGGATTGGCCATAAACTTACTGACAACTCCCATTGCTTGGGCAATATCAGGTCTAGTACATACCATTTCATACCTTAAGCTCCCAACTATAGAAGAATATGGAACTCTACTCATGTACTCTACCTCATCATGTGAATTAGGACACTGATCTTTGCTCAACTTGAAGTGTCCAGCCATAGGTGTACTCACCAGTTTTTCATCATGTATATTGAACCTCTCCAACACCTTGTTCACATAATCCTCTTGAGACAAAATCAACCTGTGATTTTTCATGTCTCTCTTAATACTCATGCCAAGGATTTTCTTTGCTGCTCCCAAATCCTTCATGGAAAATGTGTGAGCTAATTTTTCCTTAAGCTCAGAAATATCCTACATGTGTGAACCTGTAACCAGCATATCATCTACATACAGTAATAGGATAATATATCTACCATCATCCAATCTCTTAAAATAAACACAATGATCAGATTAACATCTACTGAATCCATGATAAGTCATAAACCTGTCAAATCTCAAATATCATTGTCTAGGAGCTTGTTTAAGACCATATAAGCTTTTCTTCAACCTGCACACAAGCTTCTCCTTACCTTTGACCTCAAAACCTTCCAGCTGCTCCATATATATTTCTTCATCCAAATCTCCATGAAGAAACATTGTCTTAACATCAAGCTACTCAAGCTGCAAATCCTCAATAGCAACTAAAGGCAATACAGTCAGAATAGAAGTCATTTTTACTACAGGAGAAAAAATTTCACCAAAATCAATACCTAGTTTTTGTGCAAATCCCTTTCCTACCAACCTGGCCTTATGTCTCATCTATCCATTCTCGCCTTCCTTTAACCTGTAAACCCATTTGTTTTTTAGTGCTCTCTTTCCAGCTAGCAACTCAACCAAATCCCATGTTTGGTTCTCTTTCAAGGAATTAATTTCCTCTCTCATGCCAAGCTCCCATTATTTCTAGGTTTTTACCTACATTACCTCATCAAAACTCTCTGGTTCTCCACCATCAGTGAGAAATAAGTATAATAATGAAGGGGAATAACAAATTGGAGTTTTACTTACCCTTTTTGACCTCCTTATGGGTGTGTGAGACTCAATCATTGCTTGTTGTCTACCCAAATTCTCTGTCAGTGACCGATCTCGGTCATCTCTAGGCCTATACCTAATCAACATCGATTCCACCAGACCAACATCAGTTCTTGTCTGATCGACATCAGTCACTATCTGACTGACATCAGTTACTATTTGACCTATCTGATCAACATCGGTTCCTGCCTAACTGATGTCGGTGTCTATGTTTTTCTAGCAGTGATTTCTTGTGAGCTCATTTTGGATCACAATCTCATCCAAATCTCCATTGTCCTACTCAAAATTGTTTAGCTTCTTGAGCTGATCATTGTACATCACTTTTTCATTGAAAACAACATCACAGCTTCTAATAATTTTGTTAGTTCCTAGATTCCACAACTGAAATCTAAAATCTTCAGAGCCATAACTAATAAAAGTGCACCTCATAAACTTAGCATCCAGCTTCTTTCTATTTTCTTTATCAACGTGCACAAAAGCTTCAGAACTAAAAACTTTGAGAAATAAAAGATCTACCTTTTTACCTATCCACACATCTTCTAGAATTCCACCATCTAGAGTTGTAGAGGGTACTCAGTTAATTAGGTAAACCGCAGTGTCTACAGCTTCTGCCTAAAATTGTAAGGGCAAACTAGCATGCAACCTCATACTCTATGCATGCTCCAATATTATTCTATTCATCCTTTTAGCAACTCCATTTTGCTGAGGTGTCCTTGGAACCATCCTTTCCCTATGTATTCCATACATAGAATAGTCACTTCTAAACTTATTGCTTCAGTACTCACCACCATTGTTAGATCTAAGGCACTTCAATCTCAAGCCTGTTTCATTCACAACTAAAGCTTTCCAATTCCTAAATGTGTCAAAAACATCAAATTTCTTCTTTATGCAATAAACCCATACATTTCTTGTAGCATCATCAATGAAAGTAACATAATATTGTGATCCTCCAATAGAAGCTACCTGAGCTGGTCCCCACACGTCTGTGTGAACAAACTCCAACTTGTGCTTCCTCTTTGTTGACCCAATTTTGATAAATATTACTCTCTTCTATTTTCCAAAAACATAATGCTCATATAAATCTAGATCTATGCTTTTCAAATTTGAAAACTTACCTTTTGAATTAAGAATTTTCATTCCCTTCTCACTCATGTGGCCGATCCTACAGTGCCACAACTTTACATCCACATCTAAAGTAGATAATATGGAAGGAGAATAATCAATAATACAATTACATAAATAGAGAGTACTTACTCTCTTACCTCTGACTAATACAAGTGCTCCCTTGGTAACCTTCCAAGATTCAGCTCTGAGAGTTACTATGCAACCCTCATCACCCAACTTTCCTACAGAAATCAGATTCCACTTCAGGGCTGGGACATGCATGACATCCTTCAACACCCATGTGTTTCCATTCTACAATTTTAGCTGTACCTTTCCTTTGCCAATAATTTTATAAGGCTCATCATCCCCTAAATAAACTTTTCTAGAATCTCCCTGGACATAATCATTGAAAAATTCTCTATTTTGGGTACCATGGAAAGAGGCCCCAGAATCTATAACCCAAGATTCTATTTTATTATGCAAATAGAGTGAAAGAGCATCTTGTGCAACAATACCTGCAACTTTTGCTTCTTCATTACCTTCATGTTGATTCTCTTCATTAACCTGCAACCAGCAATCTTTCTTTGCATGTCCACTCTTTCCACAATTCCATCAGGTTATCTTTCTTTTTCCATTTTTGGATTTGGATCTATTGCTCATCTTTCACTTAGACCTTGATCTCCCTTGCTTTCTTTTCTCTCTTTGCCTTCCCCTGCTTTCAATACTTAAAGCATTACCTGATGTTTCCTTTGTGCTTTTCCTGTGAGTTTCTTCATTCAAGATTACACTAACAACATCATCTACTTTCAAAATATTTGTAGCAGATGCAGTATTACTAACTACCATTACCAAGCTATGCCAACTTTTAGGTAAAGAGCATAATATTAAAAGAGCCTTAATTTCATCATCAAAAACTATTTTGACTGAATTTAATTGATTTACAATTCCATGGAAATTATTAAGATGATTAGATACAGATCCACCTTCCTGCATTTGCAAATTAAATAACTGCTTCATAAGATATACCTTATTTTAAGCTAAGGGCTATTCATATAAATTTGCTAAAGTATCCATTAACTCTACCATTGTCTTTGCCTGTGACAAGTTATAAATCATAGAAGATGCCAGGCTCAACCTTATGGATTCTAGAGCCTTTTTATCAAGAACATTCCATTCTTCATCTTCCATATCTATGGGATTTCTATCAACCCCACCCAACAGTAAGTAGAGATATTTCTGATACAGATAATCTTCTATCTACATCCTCCATAATTGATAGTTCTTGCCATTAAACTTCTCCATTCTGAGTTTACTTTCTTCTGCCATTGCTTTGCTCCCACTCAAATAGAAACCCCTGTGAGTGACCTGTAATCAATACACACTAAACAAATCTGAAATTACCTATTAGTGAACCCAAGCTCTGATACCACTTGTCAAGATCTTAACAAGAATAATTGATTATTGTTGTGCAAGCAACTAAACATGGAAGTAATCAGAAGTAATAAGTAACTAGAAACTAGAATCAGCAAAGAACATGAGATACAAGAAACAATGAAAACTTGTATTAAACTCTTTCAGAAGGAAATGCAATGGAAAAAATCTCTCTTTCTTCCATACCTCTTAGATGTAGAGATCTCTTTCCCTCAAGAGTTCTCTCTCACAATTACACACACAATTCAGCTACTTGAATTGATTTATACATCATACAAGCTATGAAGATCTATCCCTATTATAAAGAATTAGGGATCATGAGCTATGCATTCTCCACCATTAGATATACCTCCTAATCAAAGGTCTAAATCAGTCCTACCAAAAATAAAAATGCAGACTTACAACTAACAGCTAAACTTATTAGGCAAACAATCTGTTCCATCCATGAAAATAGACTTTTTAGATGCACAGGTGACCGACGTCGGTCCTTGTTTTCCTACACATGACCGACGTCGGCCAATCCATAACCGACATCGATAGCTATTGGTCGACTCCTTGCCATCATCAGTGACTGTGTAAATCTAGAAACTTCAGCATCCACTCCTCTGGTGAAGCTTTTAGCTCCACACCTTAACAAAAGAATAGAACTGTTAATTGCCTAAAATAAGAAACAAAATAAGGAAAACAAAATAGAAACAAACTAGTGAAGCAAAAAGCCTAAAGAGTTACAGAGTGTGCAAAATCACTTATTTGTGGGAAGCCAAATAAACCTAATATATACAAATGTTTGGAAATAATTCCACCCTCAAAATAAATATTTGAAGTATATCCCATTGACTAGGATGGGTAGCTCTGATCCATCAAGTGTGGACAATTGGAATGCATTGGCTCCTTTACATTGGGTTATGATGTACGAACCACTCCATATCACATCAAAATTTGTACACTTTCCTAGCTTGGCCCTTTTAGCATCTCATTTCAAAACCATATCTCCTTCATTGAATATCTTATCATATGATTTTTTGTCAAAAGTTCTCTTAACTTGAGCTTGATTTGCTTCTAGAACTTGCATTGACTGGTTTTTGACTTCTTCTAGCTCCATGAGTTTTTATAACTTCAAAATCATTACATCATTTTAAATTAATTCTAACTGATGATTGAGTTCCAAAGATGGTAAATCTATTGATATTGGAAGTATATCTTCCATTCCATAGACCAACATGAATGGATATTTACCAATGTCTCTTTTAGAAGTGGTCTTTTTAGTCCAAAATTTTTACTTCAACTTAGTGTGCTAGGTCATCTAGTTATTCTCCATTGTCTTTTTAATAATCCTTCTAATATTTTTATTGGTATATTCAACCAATCCATTACCTTTTAGGTAATAATTGGATGAAGTCTTCAAGTAGACGCTATGTTTCACTACTCATTCACTCATCTAAGTGCCCACAAAAGCTTTGGCATGGTCTAAGATAATAGTGTAAGAAACACCAAATCTAGTGACAATGTTATCCATGAATTCTAAGATAGATGACTCTATGAAATATTTCAATACAATTTATTTTGTCTATGTAGTGAAATAATCAGTCACTATAAGGACCCATTTGTGATTATCACTTGATGGTAGATTGATCATGCCAATAAAATAAAATCCCCACTGAGCAAATGTCTAGTTAGCTTGAATTAGTTAGAGAGGGAGAGATGATAATTTTTTATTGCCTATAAATTAGGCACATTTCTCATAATTTCACACCAATATACATGATATTTAAATAGATCAGGCCAATAATAGCATGCCCTCATTATTTTGATGGCAGTGGTCCTTGTAAATAAATAGCCACCTAATGAGCCATCATGAACCTCTTTGAGCACTTTGGGGATTTGATCATGGTTGATACACCTCAACATAACTCCAGTAATATATTTCCTAAACACTATCGCATCAATAAGAGAATAAGGAATAATTAGAGCCTAAAATAACTTTTCCTAGACTACTAGAGCTCAGGTGGGTATTCACTAGTTTATAGGATGGTAGTCATATCATTGATCTAGTTGTTGAGAAGGTTCAGAGTTATTGGGTGAAAATCCTATTAAATGTATATTTTATCATCAGCCTTAATTTCATAAGTAGGTTACTCACATAATCCTTTTCCTCTTAAAAGCTTAGTTATTTTAATGATCACATAAACCCACTCTCTTTTCCTTAATTTCCTAGATCATTAGGAACTCTTTTACACTCTAGTGACTAACCATAAAATGAATCTTGTTATTTCAGATAATGTGCCTAAAAATTTTGAGATATTTTATTACTTCATATACTTTCTTCTCAACAAAATTATACGTTTCCTCATAATCCTTTAAGGATTGATTAAAAAAGTTAATAGGGTGCTCCAACTAATATTCATTATGTTGATTCAAAATAGCTGATACACTAACTTCCCCTCCAAAATCATAGAGAAGGAATTAATTCTCAAAGTTGGTATTTACAAATATTTGAGCTTGAGAAATAGGGGGGTGAATAAATCTTCAAAACCTTGCTTTAAATTCCTACTTAATCATTCATGAACATTCATTCAAGCATGTAAATCCAGCAAAGCATAAATAATTAACTATACAAACATGAAATAGGATTGCACAAGTCAACACACCATATATGTGGTAAACCCTCAAGGGATGGAAAATCACTAATAATTTTTAATGGAATATAGTCCTATAAAACAAACATCAATTTTATTGAAGCACCAACTTCACATTGAACACTAACCCCAACTAGTTAAGCACCAACTTAGCGAGGCTTTAGCAAGCACCCACTTAAAGGAGGAACCAACCTCCTTAGATAACTGATCACCAACTCATACACCTAAAATAATTGATCACCTTAAGAATAATTCTTTTCTCATATAACATATGATGGTCTCCATCCTTATCTTTTCACACACATCTATCCCTCGTAAAACTGGTCTCTAGCCTTCTTCGCTCAACTAGCCCTTTTTTTAACTTGATTAGGTCATATGACCTTGATCCTCATACATATAACCTATGTAAAACCTTCATAATATATCCTTTACAATCCTTTTATTGTATATAATACCTTTTTTTACTCTACAATATTTTATTTTGTTTTCTTCACTTTTCGTAGCACAAATAGGCTTAAAATTGCTTAGTATTTATACAAGTCACTTATTCATATCCTTCTTAGTCAACCAAACACCTTTAACCTTATTATTTCATCCATGAAATTTTTATTGTTAAATATCATATATATGTATCAAATTTTCTTTTATTCCCTTTATGTTTGACTTACTTCACTTAGCCCTTATCTCTCTATTAGGTCTCATGGAGACCTAATTCCATTAGGCCTACTTAGCACACATTACCCTTTAATATTATTGGATCACATTAAAAAAAATTATATGATATTAAAATATCATATTCCACTCCAATAGACCCATACTAGGATCATACTTGGTCCATGACACTTTTTATCTCAAACTACTACTTGAATCACATCATTAATATTGTTCATATTAGGCTTGTGCATACTCAGAAAGTCCATCCTCAAAAATAGAAGTAAAAACATAAATTTTACAAAAAAATATGGAAAAAAATCATATATAAATAATATGCATTACCTTAGGATCATCGCCCATATGTTTT